>JAHWFP010083771.1:11601-54430 GCA_023313725.1 Lithobius niger
GTAGGATTAGCTTGTCGGAAGAATGGTAAGAAAACTGTGTGTTGTTTATGCCTATTCTTAATGTCCGAAAGTGCATTTATAACCTCCAAATAAGCGAAACATAATTTCCCGCAACAACCACGCAACAATCACGCAACAATACATGACGTCAGACAGTGTTGACCAAAATCCATTGTAGTGGACCAAAGTTTTTTTTGGTTAACGCTCGTTAAAACCTTTAAAACCCTTTATTTTTTTCGAAGTTTTCAGGAACGTCCATCAACAAATGGACTAGCGGCAACAGTAAATGAGGAGCAAGTCTATAACTTGTTGCCTTCATCAGTAACAATTGCTGAACACGAATTGAATATTTCGCAACATTGTTTTGTTATCTGTTGTATCTGAAAGACTTGGGAGTCTTTCAAGTCATCTAGACAAACGCTAGTGTGTCACCGCCAAGTAACAGTCGATCAGCCCATTGTAGACATCCGATTGTTAAAAATTGATTGTTAATGATAAAAAGTCGGCTCACTAGCAGACATGTGTCTGTTAACTGTAAGCAATTGAAAGCATATTTTGGCATGTTGAGGATAAATCCCAATGCGACAGAAATGTTTCAAATTGTGGAAAATGTAAGGGGGAGGGTCAGAGATTAAGAAAAACTAAAATTTAAAGGACGAGTGTCCACCAATCATAGAGAAAAAGATGCGTCAATAACGTTGTTTTTATGTTACTAGCTATGTAATGTCATAGCTGACATGTCATAGCTGACTAGCTAATAAGATTTTTCCCATGTTAAATCCCATAGACTTTTTGCTCATGGCTAGCGCAAAATTGAGAAGGCCTACGTACCTGAACTTTTGCACACGGATGCATGGTGATCTGAGGATGGTTCTTTTGTTGGTTTGGGGGTTGTAGGGGTCACGACAAATGCGTGGGAGGGTTTTGAAATTCGCCCCCGGCGAATTTAAATTTCGTTTCTTTTCCAAGTTGCAAACAAAGATTTTAAGCAACATTGGCTTGAACAATCAAGACTGATCCTTAGATTTATTGTAAAAGCCTGGACGTACTAAAAACTGAACTGTAACGAAGGACAAAATAAAGAAACATTAACGTTACCGTGGATTGCGTAAGAATAAAGGGATGCACGTTAGATGATGGTTACGCAACAATACGAGCATACACGAGTTTATGGGTTTTTTTTGTTAATAACCCGAAAAAAAAAATGCTTCGCGTTCTGCTGTTTTAGTAACAGCGATCTTCGGGGGTTTCTGCATGACTAAATGTGAACGAAATCTTGAAAAATTAAGGGGAAGTTGCAGGGATAAACAAAACAACTGAAGGGGATGCGCTGATTTGAGTGAGCGAAGCAAACGGAATCAGTGATTGTTAGTCAGTGTGTGCAAAAATGGGATTGAAGCATCTTAAACAGACGGTGTAACCTTATGTACGTTCACAGTCGTATGAAAGTTGTGATATCCACCCAAAACCAAAACTGGTAGAAAAACCCGCCAAGTTTCCAAAAGCGGTCGGCCTTTGAAGGTAGTGATATCATTCCACCAGGGAAAGGCCGCCAAGGTTAATCCTATTAGCCATGTTAATCGCACCGAATTATACTTTGGACGTTAAATGAAAACTTGAAGATTGCTACCGCTAGTAGCAATCTTCTAGTTTTCATTTAACTTTCGAGCTATTAGTATGTGCGATTAACTTGGCTAACAGGATTAACCTTGGCGGCCTTTTCCTGGTGGAATGATATCACTACCTTCAAAGGCCGACCGTTTTTGGAAACTGGGTGGGTTTTTCTACCAGTTTTGGTTTTGGGTTACTGATTACTCCAGTATACTAAATCATATCAAAAACCTAAACTGGTTAAAGGGGCCGTCAAGTTCCGAATGGTTCGGCCCTTCAAAGGAGTGATATCAACAAACCAAAACATTCGCCAAGTTAATCGCACCGCTTAATAATTCGAAGGTTAAATGAAAACTAGAACATTGCTACTTTCGGTAGCAATGTTCAAGTTTTCATTTAACGTCCAAAGTATTATTCGGTGCAATTAAGTTGGCGAATGTTTTGGTCTACTACCTTTTGCCTAGAGGCCGAACCATTCTCAACTTAGTCACCTCTTTATAGGTTTTTGGTTTGGGTTTAATTTTGTTGTAATTTGTTTTTTTTAGTTAATTTGGTGTGTTGATATCATTCCTTTGAAGGGCCGAACCATTCTCAACTTGGTGGCCTCTTTACCAGTTTTTGACTTTGTTAGTACAGTTGGATTATTTTTCGTGAATTGGACGTGAATACATTTTCTTTGCAACGTTGTTTATATTTATCGTGATACACTAGTGTGTGTCTAGGCACGCACGTCAATATACACATTGTCATTGTCCCAACTTTGGCTATCCAATGAGAGACGATGCCGACAGTATAGTATGTTCCACATTATGCTTTCAGAAAAATGACTGGATTTCGACTCGTTTCCTTGCACTAAGAGTGCAAAAACATGTGGATTTCACATTTGTACACTCAGCAAAGTTACTGTTAGAGTTTACGAATGGGATGTTTACGGATTTTTTGCACTCGTAGTGGAAGAAAACGTGGCGTCATACAGTCAGTTTTCTGAAAGCATAATGTGGAACAAAGTATAGTAACATGGTTACAACAATGTTTTCGTACTTACGCGCCCTACCACGCCATTCCCGGAACGCCTCTAGGCTCCAAACCATAAAAGGTACGCAAATTGTATTGTAGTGCACTAATTAGTCCAATTTCATAGCTGGAAGCCTTCCCGTTATTTCGGTATCGATGAATAATCACCCTATGGAAATTAACATGGGGATGAGCGGACTAGCTAGCTAGTAGCTAGTTAGTAGTAACACATTTGCAACGTTATTGAGGGCCAGATTTTGCATTGAAAACAGCTTAGCTGGCATTCCTACATGAGTTAATTTTTGTGAGGTGGGTCATTGCTCACGATTTCAACACAATTTAAGCTTTTGTACCGCATTATTATTTTTCCCCAAGTACCTGAAATGTGCCCAACTATGCATCAAGATATAAGACACTGACGCAATGGCGTCGCGCTACAATGGTTTACAACCTCGACAATTGAATTGATGTGATATTTGTTGTGATGTTTGTTGCCTAACTTAGCACTAGCGTGTGTCTTGATAGTAAATTGCGTAAATAAAATATTGATAATAAACAAGAATTTAAATAAATAAAATAACTGCTCATGCTAAAAAATCATGAGCCCACGGCTCATAGTGGGTAACAGTGGTTATGACAGGTAAAGTGACTGTTGAAGAACGGAGGACAGAATTCATGGTAGTACGGGTAGATTCGGGTGCACGGGTAGCTGCGAGCACTGGGGCGTCAGATTCGATAGGCGTCCTTGTCCCAGTGTACATCTCTGGCTTCGTACAGACCCGGGTTCGATCCTGGCGATGGGAAGTGTATATCCAGTTGTTTCCCGCCCGTTGCACGAGGGTTTCCTCCGGGTACTCCAGTTTCCTCCCTCATGCGGCAAAAAACAACTGTAATAATGGTGGTACTCCTTCCACTTAACATCTGCCGCCGGGGAATTTGGGTGGGTGGATGCCTCGAGCATCGTCTCTATATATTATATTATATTATACGCTAGAAACCATCAAACCCAATGCTCCGATTTTACGCTCTTATTATACGCCCCTGCAGTTGAACAAGAGGACACAATCGCTACGCATAGAAGCCATCATACGGTAACCAATGCTCCGATTACGCTCTTATTATAAAAGCGACGTAGGTTCCAGTATTACAAATCAACTAAATAAGTCTAAATATTCAGGCATGCAATACGACCATGGTCGATTTTTTTTTGAGGGGGAGGAGGGGAGCACCAACTACCATCTCATCATCATACCCAAGAAAAACATGTCATTCTGAAAAATGAACCTCAGTCGGAAATACATAAATTTATAAAACAAAATGTAAATGAATAAAAAAAAATTAATAATATTTTGGCACAGCTTGGGGGGGGGGGGGGATTGTCCTTAAATCCGTTGATCCCGTCTAGACACCAAAGCAATCCCCCTCTCCCCCACACCATCGCGACCACCTTATCGGGTACCAATGAAAAATACATATAATTGTGCGTACCAACTAACAACCACCCCTGTTGGATTGTGATGTTTACTATTTTGTTACTTGTACCAATGAAATAAGATAATGTACTTTTTTTCTATGATGCTCCAAGCTGCACATTGGATGAAAAAATCTGACACGCTTGCTATCAATGAACGCTTGCCATTATGAAATCGCAATATTATTATTTTTATAGATCTCTATTGGGCTAAAGTTTGCATTAGGCACATACTCGATATCCTTATGATATTGATTCCAAATGGCTTCAACACTTTCTTTAATACAGAGACAATTGGTTTTAGAGCACGGAAATGTGTTAAAACGACTTAAAACGGTCGATTTGTAGCGCCACAATTCGAACATCTATACGGTGTTTGCGTTCGCTCGCAGGGCCGGCAGGGCACCTTATAATTTTTTTTCAAAAACAGTTCCGATAAGCTGGTTGTTATTGTCAGTTTCGTGTGGTTTTGTATGGTTTTGTTGTTATTGTCAGTTAGGTTAGGTTAAGTAATTTTGGGGTTTGGTATTTCATACTGAGGTAGTTAACTGGTTGGGGTTTGGCATTTCATACTGGGCAGTTAATTGGTTAGGTTATGATAATGATGATTTAACGAGTTTCCGCAATTTGGGAACAATTTGTAGTGCCTTCCGTGAAAATTAAAGGTAGTTTTTTTTCTCTTTTTTCGAATTTCGGGCTGTGTGCGTAAAGTAAACTTGTTCCCTCTATTGTTTATTTTACTATCGAAAGTGAAATGAATCGTGGAATGAATTTATAATTCTGCATTTATTGTGTAGCGCTGCCCCTGCCTCCTAAATCCATTAGCTACGCACCTAGTATGCACTATCCTGTTGCCTGACATGTTTGTCGAATTGATACTACAAAAACTGTTACACTAAAAATCGATTATACAATAATTACCTGATTAGCAGAAGCCACATAACTACCCGAATTGCCAATACGCGTAGAATACTGGGATAGCCTTGCCGGCGAACCGTAAAGTAGCCGCCATTTTTTTTTTCAGTGGTTTGCCCGAAGCAGAACAACAGATAGAATTCCGTTTTCCGTGGATGTTGTCAAAACCTGAAGTAAGCTGGGCCAGTTCCGGTTCAACTTTTTTTCATACTGAAACATAATTGGCAAAAATTTTTAGTCAAGAATCTAGATACATTCATATGCAAACGATTTAATCATAAACTGTTGCCTACCAAAGCCTACAATTTGCTGCCCCCGTGTTCTCGTTGAAAATCAAGGAACATCGACTGCTATTCAGGCACTTCCGGTCTGGCGCTTATAATTGATACGCATGACCCATTCAAATAAACGACTCGAGTGGGACGTTTAGTTTAATTTATTGAGCTTACGCGGTCCTGTACACCATGCACTCAAGCCTAACCTACTTATTTGCTACTTACTTACTAACACGAGAAAATCAAAGCAAATACAAAGAATCAAGAAAACATAGAAACCAACACAAAGCAAAGTGCCAGGGAAGCACCCAGTTACTTATTCGGTGCGCAGGCTACAACAGTGATTTGATTTGATTTTCACTTTGTACAAAATTTCGGGATTAACAAGAGGAGCGAGCAGCAAAACCGCAAGACGTCATCGAAGCTCCAACCGCCAACATAGTAAAGCGGCCCGTGGCCAGTGCTCTACGGTAGCATACCCTTCCCTTCTGTACATGCGGGGGAACCCCCAGGATCACGGCCAGGGAATTGTCCCCCAGTTCAAGGTTAAAGTGCCGCTGTGCCTCCCAGAGAGGGCAATCACGCAGGAAGTGCAACACCGTCTCATCAGACGTACCACATTTGCACACCGGAGAACGAGCCCACCCTAACCAAAAGAGGTGGGCACGTAGCTAAACATGCCCAGTGCGCAGCCTGGAAAGCAGACCCGCGCCATCTCGAGACATCCCATCGAGAGCCTTAGGCTGTGAGACACTTGGGTGTATCCCAAATAAAGTGCGACCAGTCAATCCCACAGACCATCTCTCCTGCCAGACCCTGCCGGTCGGAGGTCCCTGGGTCCAACCGCAAAAGACAAAACTGGGGCAACCTGGCGAGAACCGCTCTTGGCCAATTCGTCGGCCAGCTCATTCCCGAACTCACCACAGTGAGCACGGGTCCACACAATCCTGACGTCAACGCCCACCTGACACGCCAAAAAAAGTGTCCACCTAATCTCAAGGACTAGAGGGTGGGACACATCTAAGAAGGTAAAGTCACCCGCGAGTGAGTCCATAACTACGCAGAAAGCCTGTGCATGCAAATTCATACCAACCTCCAAAGCCGCCACAATTGCCACCAGTTCACCCACGAAGGCCAAGGGCACCGACTCCAGACAATAACTGTATTCAAGGTGACAGCTAGGTACACAAACACCAACACCTCCCCTCTCCCTCTCAGCCGAGAAGGACGCGTCACAGAATATTCGAACACCGAGGAAACCCTCACTGTGGTCACCATGGATGGATTGGAGGGCATCACCACACCATACCCAGGGGGGTGGAGGGGAAGCAAAGAGAACCCTCGGGAAACGGGCCAGCTCCGGGGCAGCCAGCAGAGATGCTCCCAACCCTGGGGCATCCAAAAGATCCCGAGCCCTCTGTGACAGTGACATATAAGCCAAGATAATACTGGCCAGGGGTTCTGCCCGTCCTCATGCAACCGCTCGCTGACAAATTCTACCCAGAAGCTCCTTGGCCCTAATATCAATGGGTAAATCACCAGATTCCACTAGCAGCGCCAGCACTGGGGTCGAAGGCAAGCAGCCAGACACGACCCTCAAGCATGCATTCAGAGCAACTTGTACACCTCTCATGGCACTGTGCGAAGTCACCAAGACTGGGGCATGAAAGTCCGCACTCGCTCTTTTGTACGCATTGTAAAAGGTTAGCAGAGTGGCACGTTTCGCTATCGACCTGTTACAAGTGAGCAGTTTCAAAATATTGAGCCTGGATGACAAGGTGTCCTTGACAGCCGCAACATTGTGCGACCAGTCAAGGCGCGGGTCCAACCAAAAACCGAGATATCTCACCAGCACTCTTTGCCTCAACGCATACTCCATCAACAGAGATGGAACCTGCGAGCAATGGCCCCCGGTTAAAAATCATGAGTTCCGTTTTAGCACTAGAGAGCACAAGTCCCCTAGCCGCCAGGAGCCGAGAACACCGGGCGACAGCTGGCTCCAAAATCTCAAGGAGAGAAGGCAGGTCCCTTCCCGTCAGCCAGACAGCGACGTCGTCCGCATAAGCAAGGACACTGACAGTGGAGCTCAGCTCAACCAAGACAGTGTTGATTGCCACCGCAAACAGATCCGGGCTGAGACAGCTCCCCTGCGGGAGGCCTCTGTCAGTCAACAGCACACCAGACCAGGAGCCATCCACCCTAGTCGCAAACTGCCGTCTGCCGAGAAGAGCCATCAAAGCAGCTCGAAGCTTCCCATAACTTCTAACCCCTGCAACGAATGGTCAAGCCATGCCACATCAACCATATCATATGCTGCCTTGATATCCAAGAAAACCACGACTGAAATGCAGTCGTTAACCCAGGCTTCCCGAATGCCAGACTCTAGATACATCATCGCATCGTGGGCTCCCCTGTGCTTTCGGAATCCGAATTGAGCACCAAAGAGTCCACCAGATCCCTCTATCTGACACACCATCCTGCTGATAAGAAGGATCCTCTCATATACTTTCCGAGGGCAGGATAGAAGAGCAATGGGACTGTAGCTCGTGACCGCAGAGCAGACCTTACCTCTACCCGCAACAGGGGTGAGAACTGAGAATAGCCAGGACTGGAGGACTGGGGCCCCATCAAAGAGGCTCCGATAAAACGCCAGTAAGGCAGAGCGGCCATTGCTGTCAAGGCGTCGCAAGGCATCGTAGGTAACACCGTCAATTCCAGAGGCACTTTCAAGTTTACACGCACCCAGTGCTGCCGACAGTTCCAAAACTGTCAAAGGTATCTGGCTTGCCACAGAAACAGGGTCAGTAGCAATAGACCCAATAATAGTGGGGGGAAGGGGGGCCCTTTGGCACCCCCATAGATCGAAGCAAAATTATCGTTGAACGCATTGGCCAAATTCAGACCGCGCAGAACATTCCCTCTTACATCTACTGCCCAGGTCACCGCGATGCGAGAATCTTGGCGGCACACCAGATCCCAGACCTTCGAGGCGTGGACACTCTGGGAAACCCGCTCACACAACCTGCGCACAAAACTGGCATTTTCTTTGCGCAAAATAAATCTAGTCTCTTGGACAATCCCAACATACTAAAACCATCTCTCATCACAACGAAGCCTGTTAAATCGTTGCCAAGCCTTACGCCTCTCACAGTTTGCGTTCCTGCAAACTGGGGTCCACCAGACCGGGTCAAGTCGGGCCTTGGCAGTGCTCCTACGAACACGCCTCTTATCCCTGAGCCATGTACCAATCCACCCAGCAAAAGCTCCCGAATCAATAAGCGGGCGTCCGCTGCGCATACCTTTACACGTGTTCATAGGGGCATGAGCTCTACTAGACAGTACTGCCGGAAAGTGGTCACTGCCTCTGAGATCCGAGGAAGTAAGAAACGAGAATTGCGCTGCAATATCTGATGAGCATAAAAAAAGATCCAAAACAGACTCTTGCACGAGCGCACCATACCTCCTGAAAAACGTAATAGACCCATTTTGAATTGCCTCTAATCGAAGTTGACCCAAGGAGTTCACGATAATTCGCCCACGGCGGTCACATCCCACACTGCCCCAGATCGTGTGATGCGCATTGAAATCTCCTACCATAATCAAGGGACGGGGAAGAGAGCCAACCCACGCCACCCACTCCGGAGCAGAAAACCGCCCAACGACATGGACTGCCCCTAACGTGATCCAGCGAGTTCCCCACCATATCCGAAAAATGCAAGCATCAACGCCCGTACATAGCGTGTACGGGACAACTGAAAAAGGAATCGTGTTCCTAAAAAAAACCCGGATACCAGAAAGTCCAAGCCCAGCAACACCATGAAACCCTCTGATCTTTGGGACAAAGCCAGGGGGGAATTTCGATTCAACTATTCCCAATACATCTACACCAGAACACAGCTTTTCGACATCATCAAGTTTGCTGCTTGTTCCTCTCACATTCCATACGCAGAAATTGAATACTCGTTAGGATAGGAGGGTTACAATGACACATGAACTTGCAACAATTCACCACTTCCACTGAGCGAATCAGAACCACTGTGCTCCTCACTATGGCACACCTCTGAAGCACCAAGTAAAGATTCGATGGAAGCCATCACATCTTCACTCTCTTTTCCCAATCGGATATTAAGCGCACAGTACTAGACACCGACGAACCATCCTGCAACTCACCAACCACAGAAACCATTGACAGTACACTAGCAGAAGGGGCATAAGCCCCTTGGGCAACAGAAGAGGGGGCCACATCAGAAGTTCCTGGCTGGGCACAACCATCTGCAGGCGCCAGGGTAGCACTGGGAGTACTCGGCTGCTTGTCATCCATATCCTCCTCCGCTGACAACACAGAAAACCGGTTATTATCATCTGTAGCCACTACCTTGGGCTGTAGGGACAACCTGGAAAGAACCTGGAAGGCCCCCGACGTCTTCTTGCGCTTGGAGGCACGTACTCGCGTCCACTGTCCCGGCGAGATGTTCTCCACTTGGACTACGTCACTTGGCCGCACAGCCTCCTCACGGTCAGCCTCCTCATGGTCAGTCATAGTCTTCGGTGGAGGTGGAGCAAGGTGGACACACTGTGCAGTCTTTAGCATGGCACTCTGGCAGGTACGACAGCACGCATTGGGGCAATATTTTCTAATATGTCCTCGCCGGAAACATTTCAGACATTATGGCGCCCAATTGCCCACAATCAACAGAGCTGGAATACCCCTAATCCTAATGACATCTGGCACATCCTCAACCAACACGGACTCTCTGAGGCGAAGCACGACAGATAGGATCCCGTTACGGCAGTGTTGGATACCCTCTTCGGTGTGCATTTCGTGTACCAGGCTAACTACCTCACCATAGTTCACAAAAGCCCTCTTAACGTCGTCATCAGCAACATCCAATGGTAACCAATGAATTTTTATGCGTTGGACCCTGTCATGCATATCGTGCACTGTAGCCGCATGGCCGCCTAACCTAAAACCCTTTATGTTCTTCGCAGTCTGCTTAGCTTCTGGGTCCGCGAACGAAACGTGAAAAGCATTGTTCGCCCTGAGCCATGCGAGCCCAGTCACACGCCGTAGGTCAATTACAGTTGCCAATGCCGACTTGACATCTGCCGTCACATACGGACAGCCCGTGCTATGATGCCTAAAGACTTCTCCATCGCCACATTAGCTAGACTGCTATTATACAACGATTTCAGCCAGTTCCCGTCACTGTCACTTAGTCCTTGCCTTGAAACACCCCTACGCCGAATCTCAGCAGCTTCTGCATACAAGGGCGCACTGTCTCTCTGCTCTGTGCTGTCTCCCGCCACGAAATTGGACACAGTTTCTACAGGTAACCTTGAATAAATCCCCTCGGTAACAATCCCCCTCTGTCCTTTGTTGCTTCCATTGTTGCACTCTACAGGCGCTAAACCTCGACCGGAATCTGGTTGTTTTCCTCCCACCACTCCATACAGTTGCAAGTCTACCTCGTCAATCCCGACCTCAGCAGCAAACTTCTGTACTTCGCCATACTTCGCATCAGTAGTGAAGCCCATGTCAATCTCACGTTGATCCAAAATACCTTTTAGTTTTTGGTCCAGCAGAAAACGCTTCACTAAGCGCGCCATTGCAATCAGCAACAAATCTCTTCGATTTCGACTCGCAGCCGATCAATACAATAGACAATCGCCACGACTCAACCCCCATCAGTATCTCAAAAACTGCTTTATGCATAAAATGCATTTAGACACACGCCAGTGTGTCGCCGCCAAGTAATAGTAGATCATCCGATTGTAGACATCCGATTGTTAAAAAATCATTGTTGATGAAAAAAAGGCGGCCTTCACTAGCAGACTGTCTTTTAACTGAAACTAACTTATACCTGATTTCAGCATACTGGTGTAAATTCCGCATGCGGTAGAAATCTTAGCAAATCGTTTGAATCAGGTGTCTTGGGTACAGTAACGAAGAAAACATCAACATAAAAATGTGGGAAAGTGTCCTCAGTAACGTTGATTAGTGTAACTGGTGACTAGTGACTAGTAACTAGTCCGCAGTCTCCCATGTTAATTCTCATACGGTATAACGACACGTCTACAGCTGATTAGCGAAAGTTGCCAGATCTAAATTTCGGTATACAGGTAAAGCGTCATATGGGGAAGTGCCTTTTTCTAAAATGGGGGTTGCAGCTAGAAGCACGTGGTCCTGAAGTGGCTCGTAAGTGCAAAATTATTTTTGTAACCATTGTTGTATTGGTTGTATTGTTATTCAACAGTAGATTATAACATGCTTGAAGTGTTAAACGCTTATCGTTTCAGTACCTAATTGTCAGAATTCATTGTTGTTGCAAATAGGTGGTTCATTAAGAGACAGAGTATCTTTTACTGCGAAGATTTGGTCGGTTTTTTGTTACGATACATGAATCCAAACTGCATTATCTGCCCACGACAATAAAAGAGACAATTTTGCTGGAAAGAAGACTAGGAAACAAAATGCACAGGTGGGTTGCAAAGATTTGGTCGTTTTTTCCCCCATCAAATCCACGCGAATTGATGTATTATCTGCCCCTCGATCCGAATAAATGTCTCATTACTGGTTCAATAAGACACAGGGTATCTTTTATTCCATAGGAACTTATCAGATCCTTGCAATTACTATACTCTTATGCTTGTTATTAATTTATTTGGAATGACAATAGCAAATGTGAAAATTATGAATGAGAAAATTCATAGCCATAAAATACCTCCAGACAAAAAGGTAGAGGTGACAATTACACCGTGGGATTTTTTGTACGTTCACAGGCCTATGAAAGTTGTGATATCCACCTGAAACCAAAACTGGTATAAGAGAAGCCGCCAAGTTTACAAAAAGAGTCGGCCTTTCAAAGTAGTGATATGATTCAACCAGGGAATGGCCGCCAAGGTTAATCCTATTAGCCAAGTTAATCGCACCGAATAATACTTTGGACGTTAAATGAAAACTTGAAGATTGCTACCACTAGTAGCAATTCTCTAGTTTTCATTTACCTTTTCAACTATTATTCGGTGCGATTAACTTGGCTAATAGGATTTACCTTGGCGGACTTTCCCTGGTTGAATGATATCACTACTTTGAAAGGCCGACCCTTTTTGTAAACTTGGCGGCTTCTCTTACCAGTTTTGGTTTCGGGTGGATAAACAGTTAACAAGAACACAACTGTGATATACGGAGCTTGATTTTGTACGGCATATGTGATAGCACATATTGTTGTTAAAAACTTGCAAGCTAAGGCTCGAATGTTCAATGGACGGCAGTGGGGGGGAGGGGGGGGGAAGGACCAGTCTCCGCCTCCGCCCCCAAAAAGAAAAAAATGCAAGATTTTTTTGTATGGCGGGAAGAAGGGTTATTAATTAGGCTTATTTATGCTAAATTTTTTGGGTTTAAATAACACTATGCAGTTTCTGTTACCGGCACCCTAGTTTTACGTAGCGGGACGAAAAAAAAAAAAACACAACTACAACCACCACAAAAAACGCTGTTCTACACTTATTTTGTGACGAGGCCCATGTGATAGTCAGAATGATCACCGTGTTCAGGAATTTTTATTGTTGTTAGAAATAAATGTAACTTATGGCTATGGTCTTTGATTGGAATGCTATGCATGCAAACCGACTGAGGGCTGGTGGCTGCTGTAGCAGGAGATTGTTAAAAGTCTAAAACATTAACACCTCCAATCTCATTGCATGAATGTGAAAAATACTAGCACACTATGACGAGTAAGTACTTCAGAACATTTTTGTTTTGAGTTTAGTTTTGCCTTTTCAAGGATTTTCATCTTATTACCTTTATTGGTTTTAAGGTTCCTCAGATCGCGAAAAACTCGTTAAAAAGTTAAAACTGAAATTTTGAATTAAAATGCAAAACTACCTAGTGGCGTGGCGCGCCGAAAAATTAACGGCGGCGGGCAGCAACGGCGTGCCGAAATTATTTTTCATCAGCAACGGCGTGCGGAATATTGGGAAAATCATCGGCGGCGTGGCGAGGTCTGTCGACGCACGGGTCTACGTCTCCAGGTAGCGCATAGGCAAGGCGTGCTGAGATAAGAATTGATCCAGGAAGCAGCTACTATCTCAGCTGGTCTTGCGCATAGGACCATGATTGTTTCTTCAAGCAGCTATCTAGCGAGCCTAACGTAAATTCCACATTGCCAATTGTAGCATAATACACTCAAATACAATCTTTACATTTGGAGCAGTCCCACTTATTTCATAATAAGTATTCACTAGTTTGTTAGTCCACGTGGTCCAGAGTTGCGTCGATTCGTCGGATCGACAACGACAGCCATGTTGATTTCAGAGATCACAAATACATGACGTCAGAGTTGGCGCATGCGCAGCCCAATTTATTTAGGAAAAGCAGTCTTCCGTGATGAGGAGGATTCATACCATGCCGACCCCGCTTGCTAGCGTATAGGAGCTTGATTAGGTAAATCAAGCTCCAAAAAGTGTGTCAATCAAAGACCTTGGAATAGTAGTAGTGTAGTCAATAATATTTGTACGCCCGTATTTTGTAACGTTTCAAACAGTGTTTAAGTTAAGCCATATGACCAACTCTCCAAGTGGTAATAATCCAATACCATTGCGGTGAAAGATGAGCATCATTGGGTACGCTTTAGTACCTTGTATAGGCCTTGCTTTCCTTCAAAATCGTATTACTTCGCAAAGCGTGTAAACGACTTTAAAGTGCAGACGCTTTGTTTCTGACGCCAAGGCCAACTGGAGTAGAACTTGCGTGGCTTGCCTCCCGGTTCCAGGCCAGTTCTCGTGATCAACTCTTGATCAGGATTCATGAAGCAAAATCCACAGCTTCTCTCACAGGCGACCTTTGTGACAAGTGGTGGAATACAAAATAAGAGTTACAACTTAGATACTCCTACGTCGTATGGACGTGTTTGTATTTATAAGCTTCTGGTTTTACATATCCTGTAGTGTTTACTCCATGTGAAATCTTACTGTCCCATTCACATTTTTTACGTTATTTTTAGTTTAGTTTATCGTTTGTTTATGAGCTGTAGCATTAGGAAACAAGCATACTTTATTTGGATCACTTCCTTTAACATTTGTTTGATAATTTATGTTGGGGCTATCTGACAGCAGCATAAGATTCGCAACAAGAAATCTCCTCGAGCGCAGCAAGACGACGTCGAATGACCGAGCGCAGCGAGCGACTCGGCTAGTCTCTCCTCATTAAAAAGATTCAGTTTGTGCTTGGTTGGGTGCTTGGTTGGGGTAGTTCGTCTTCGCCTCTGGAAGTAGAAGGCTACAAATATGAGAAGTTTGTCAAAAGAGAGCAAATTCATCCGTTCGTTGGGTAGGCGTATTTTTAAAGTCTGAGCTGGGTCCTAAATGACCGAAATTAACGAAAAATGACTATTTGCAACAATCAACAACAATCACCCAAAAATGCCGCAACAATACATGACGTTATGATTGTTGCGAAATCTTTTTCAAAATTATCTGGAACGGCCGTCAACAATGTCTGGCAGCATCGAACCAACGAGGAGCGAGCCAATAATTTGTTGTTCTCAGTAACGATCAGTACACACGCGTAGTTTATTTTACCTGTTTTAAACTTTGAGTCATTTATCGATTCTACAGGGTGTATAATCTCAAGTGTTGCTACTCAATATCATCCCTAGTATCGCAGATACGTCGAACATGGCCATGGAATACGTTGGAACATCCAGGGGCACATCAGACGGTTAAACCGAAAATGACCTTGACGACCGGTTTTAAGGTCAACGAAAAACTAACTCTGGAAGTAGCAGAGATAGGGGCATGATGTAAATTGCAAAGTTGTAGAGGACGAAGACATGACCTCAACAAAGCAAACAGAACCGAAATCGGTTCAAATGTCAAAGAGATACAGTAAAAACAACAGGCCTTGAAGCCCCATTGTAGGGCTTGCCCATAGCCCACCCTGAGGTAGAAACACAGACACCAATAGGAAATGTCTATCTCAGGAATTAATGCAAACAGGCTTCTCAAGGATCCACCAGGTCTGCCTGCTAACCTTTTGCTGTATGTACAGTGGTGCCTGTCTGTGTTTCTACCTCAAGGTGGGTTGTGGTCAAGCCCTGCAATGGGGCTGCAAGACCCATATTGTTTTTACAGTATCTCTTTGACATTTGAACCGATTTCTGTTCTGTTTATTTTGTTGAGGTCATGTCTTCCTCTACAACTTTACAATTTACATCATGCCCCTATCTCTGCTACTTTCGGAGTTAGCTTTTCGTTGACCTTGAAACCGGTCATCAAGGTCAGTTTCGTTTTAACCATCTGATGGCCCCCTGGATGTTCCAACGTATTGCATGGCCATGTTCGACGTATCTGCAATACTAGGGACGATATTGAGCAGCAACGCTTGAGATTAAACACCCTGTATAATAATGAAAAATCTAGGACAAGAGAATAATCGCAACAACACAAAGACAGACAAATACTAAATACTAAATTCCGTATAGAAAATATATTGACACCAGAAAAGGGTGCCAAGAATATTTCTACGTTTGCATTTGTATAATTTCAAACAACAATAATCTAGCATGAGTATTTACGTAAGGCAATCAACCGGTTCCCTCCTTATTTGTGGTAAAACATGAGCAGCCTTTGGGAACGAGTTAGTGTCTTGTGTAGGCCTAACTTACGTTCAAACCGTGGCGTTTTCTGTTGATGTGTGGCTCATGGAGGTCGGCCGTGGTGGTGGATAGCCGTGTATATACATGATTGAAGTCCTCTCTCCAGTAAAACTAAAACTATTAATTTCTCCGTTTCTATTCAATATATTTCGACCAAACTTGGCCAGATAGTAGATAGCAACTTTTCCCAACTTTATACCAACTTTTATGCAATTCCGTGCAAGAGTAAACGTACGGAGCCACACGGAAATTTGAAAACGTGTTGTTCTGGTTCTTGTTCTTGTTCTTGCGTGACACGGTTTCAGAAAAAAAATTACTGCACCTACCTAAAATCTGAAACATGATCTTAGCCAGAAATTTCTCTGGGCTTCATCCTCACAGAGACCACTTTTCGATTGGTCGAGCCATTCCGGAGTTACAGGTCCCTGAACGATCATGTTGATTGTTTAACATTGTTTTAACTATTATAATTAGGAAACAATGCCACTCAGCAAACTCCTTATCCTCAGCTGATTGTTGAAGGGCAAAATGATCGTGGGCTGATTGTTGATCGTGGGATGTGGTAGGATGACCAGGAGTGGTTAACGCTCGTAAACCCTTTGAACCCTTTGTGGTGTTCAGGAGATGTGCTGTAGGAGATGGTTGGTAGAGTAAGTGGGTGTGTAAGTAGTGTATGATTATGTATAGAGTAGAATGGGGCGTACGGCTACGGGCCAGGGCTCCTGAATAAATAATTGTTTAAGAATCCGTGTTTCAGCTAAACGATATAGATTTAAAACAAACTAAGTTACGTTGTTCGGCCTCGAAATTGGTAGCTAGAAGCGATAGAATGGCGTATTTATTTCGCAGATGCAGGCTTTCAGAGCAGAGTTGAATTGTTTCAAAGTGGCCAGCAACAATCGACTACATGCAGAAAGCTTCGTAGAGCGACGCCATAGCTGTAAACAAGAACACAACTCTGATCTACGTAGCTTGATTTTGTACGGCATATGTGATAGCACATATTGTTGTTGAAAATTTGCAAGCTAAGGCTTGAATGTTGAATGGACGGCAGTGGTAGGGGGCGGGGGGAGTGACCAGCCTCCCCCTCCGCCCCCAAAAAGAAAAAATGTAAGATTTTTGTATGGCGGGAAGAAGGGTAATTAGTTTAGACTTATTTAAGCTAAATTTTTTGGGTTTAAATAACAGTATGTAGTTTCTGTTACCGGCACCCTAGTCTTACTTGGCGGGGCAAAAAAAAAACATAACTACAACAACCACAAAAAAATCTGTTCTACACATATTTTGTGAAGAGGCCCTGTGGTAGTCGGATTGATCACAATGTTTAGGAATTTTTATTGTTGTTAGAAATAAATGTAACTTATGGCTATGGTCTTTGATGGGAATGCTATGCATGCAAACCGACTGAGGGCTGGTGGTTGAGCTGTAGCAGGAGATTGTTAAAAGTGTAAAACATTAACACCTCCAATCTCATTGCACGAATGTGAAACTAGCACACTATGACGAGTAAGTACTTCAGCACATTTCTTTGTTTTGAGTTTCGTTTTGCCATTTCAAAGATTTTAATCTATCTTACCTTTTTTTAACTGCTTATGCATGTAATGCATAAAGCAGTTATTGAAATACAGTCGGGGAGAAAAAGCGGCTTGCGTCGTGAGCTATTGTTAAATGACGTTTCGTCCCACTCCAGTCGTTTATTTGAACGGGTCATGCCTATCACCCTTATCGTATGGCCGGAAGTGACTGAAATATTAGTCGCTTTTTCATGATTTCGATAAGAAAACGTGTCAGCAAAATGTAGGCGTTGTTATTGAACAGTTTATGGCTAAATCGTTTGCGTATGAAGGGTCCTAGACTAAACATTTTTGCCAATTATGTTTCTATATGAAAAAAAGTTGAACCGGAACTGGCCCAGCTTATTTCAGGTTTTGACAACAGGCACGGAAAACGGAATTCTGTTGTTGGGCTATTGGCGAATCACTGAAAAAAAATGGCAGCTAGTTTACGGTTCGCGGGGAGGCTGTCCTAGGATTCTATGCGTATTGGCAATTCGTGTAGTTATGTGGCTCCTGCTAATCAGGTAATTATTGTGTAATCGATTATTTAGTGTAACAGTTTGTTGTAGTATAATCAATTCGACAAACGTGTGAGACAACGGGATAGTGCATACTAGGTGCGTAGCTAACGGAATAAAGGCAGAATTATAAATTCATTCCACGATCACTTTCGATAGTAAAATAAACAATAGAGGGAACAAGTTTACTTTACCCGGCTTATGGGAAGAATACGGGCTCCTCACCGATTGATCTCTCGTTGAGCCAGAATGACGTAAATTGATCAACTTAACATTTTCCCATAAAATTGTTGGGGCAAAAGCTTCGTTTGGCCGTCAGAAATTATTGAAAGCTGCACTCTTTGCACTGACGGACGAGAGGCCGTTTTCTTCCCGTGTTTTCAGATGATATTTTTTCCCCGTAAACAGTTCAGATAGGTGGGTTGTTATTGTCAGTTTCATGTGGTTTTGTTGTTATTGTCGGTTAAGTTAGGAACCGGCTTCGGCATTTCACTTGAAGTAATGAACTGGTTGGGGTTTGGCGTTTCACTTGCTGTACTTTCGCCCAGTTTCATGCTTTCTGGCACAGCGCGGTGCTAATTTTGGACCTTCACCACAGCCAAACGGTGCGTTTGTCCCCAAAATGGAAGAGGAAAACATTGCTCAGCATGTAGTCCAGTCAACGAAGGCTCAAATTGGGCAAATGGTGGAATAAAATCCCAAAGTCTTGAAACTTTGTAAGGTCGTTCGGGGTGGTCTAGTAATGACTATATCGATAGTCCTGATGATTAGGAGGTGAGCTGGCTTCGCTAGACCATAAAATACCCCAAAGTAAGTAACTTTTTATTAGTTTTCCGTTAATATCTCGAAATCTGTAGGGCCTGCCAAAAGACTTTCCCTACAAAAGTTAAAGAGGACAAAATTTACCATAAACTTGGTTCTATTAATTTTTTCTCTAGCACCAGAAGTTAACGAGATATTCGAGTTCGAAAATCGTAAAATCTCAGAAATTGACAGAGATCTGTTATACGTGGTATTCATAGAGGAGGTGTATGCACCCTAACCTTATTTAATTTACTATACCAATCATATAACATTGTTGAGGCTAATTTAAGTGAACCGATCTACTACCATTTTAACGTATAAACGCAAACACGTTTCTAAACTCAACTCACATTTAATGGAAGGCAAACGGCTTACAAAATTCACAAAACATTTCAAAATAAACGGACCAAAATGGTGATGTTGTTCCTGGCCTAGCGCCGGTCGAAGTGAGGATTTTGGCAGCCCTCACGGCTGTTACAAATCTCGGTAACCAAGGGAACCACTCTTCAGCATCTTCCGTTACCGAGTTGCACACCATCCACCATATCCGGGTTAACAGGGTTGTCACCAGTTTGCACACAACAAAAACACCAGGAACTGGGAATTCCAACACATGGTCAGTAGCCCTGTTGTCACACAAACTGTCACACAAATACCTTAATGGCGACGGCCAATTTGGTGCGTCTTAACAAATCCCCCTCTGAAAACAGGGCTATTATCTGCAACGAGAAACACACATTAAATTAGACAAAAAGTTGTGTCTGACTCCCGACTGTGGTTTTGTCAGTATGTCAGAAGGGTTCATCTTCGTCGGCACATATTCAATGTTGACACTTTTGTCCTCAATTTTCTCGCGCACATGGTGATAGATAATATCTATATGTTTGGTGCGACCCTTCTCTACGTAGCTAACGACGTGAGACCGCGCACTCTGTGAGTCGGTGCACAAGGTAACTGGCTTCTTGTCTTCAAGACCAATTATACCAGTTTCCAACAAAAGTTCACGCGTCCAAAGGCACTCTTGGACACCTTGCGAAATGGCTTTATATTCGCTTTCCATGGTGGAAAGCGAAACGGTTCTTTGCAGGTTGGACCTCCATAAGAAGGGAACATTTCCATATGTTGCTAGAACTCCTGTGGTAGACCTCCTTGTGGCAGGGTCGCTTGCATGGCTCGCATCTGTGAAAATTTTCAGGCCTGTATGGTCGGGACGCATCACGAGGCTCTGGTCTTTCGTACCTTGGAGGTAACGAAGAATCCTCTTGCCAGCCAACCAGTTTTCTCGCGTGGGAGCAGACGCACGCTGAGCGAGGTTATTCACAGCATACGCTATGTCAGGTCGTGTGCCATTCGCTATATATGAAAGCGAACCCACTAATTCCCTTAGTGGTATTTTGTTTGGGCATTCAGTGCCCTCGTTTGTTTGTTGACCTGCAGTAACGATTGGGGTCGTGACAGGAACACAATCTTGCATGCCAAACTTAGCCAGAACCTTGTTTATGTACGTGGTTTGGTTAAGCAGCATTGCCCCATCAGACGTTTTTGAAAACTTGATCCCAAGCATAACGTTTATAGGGCCTAAAGGCCTTATGTCAAAACTTGAAGTTAATATCTTCTTAGCTAGCTGCCGCATCTTGTGACTTGATGTGATTGCAGCTACGTCATCGACATAAACGATGAAAATTATAAGTTCTTTTCCTTGACGTACGTAGAAAACGCAGGCGTCTGAACGACAACGTTTCATGCCGTGCTTAATCATTTGTTCGGCGAAACGAATACTCCATCGTCGTCCGGATTGTTTGAGCCCGTAGAGACTGCGTATTATTTTGCAAACTTTGTCTTCATGTCCAGGCTCTTTAAAACCTTCTGGCTGGGCCATATAAATTTCTTCTCCGTCTCCCAAGTAGCCGTTCAAGTATGCAGATTTAACGTCGAATTGGTCCACGAAATAATTGTTCTGGACTGCTACAGCTAAGAGCAGGCGTACGGTAGGTAGTCCCGCGGTGGGTGAGTAAGTTTCGTAATATTCAGTACCATATTTTTGGTCAAATCCTTGGGCCACTAGCCTTGCTTTATAGCGTTCCACTTCGCCTGTCTCCGTCTTTTTAATTTTCAGTACCCACTTGCTTCCTATAGTGCGGGCACCTGGAGGGAGGTCGACGAGTTCCCAAGTCCCGTTTGCTATAAGCGAACCATATTCATCATTCATAGCAATACGCCATTGATTGGCATCTGGGCTGGACATGGCTTCTTTAACATTTTTCGGCTCGTTCGGGATAGCACACAATGAGAGAATATAGTCATCTTCTTCAGTGGGCTCTTGCTGAGGAACGTCGGCAACAGCTGCATTACTGTGAATCTCCCCCTCTGACGAAGTTCCGTAGCTTAATTCAGGTCTGGTTACGCCTTCACGTCTAGCTCTGACTCTAATAATTCTTGCTTCTGGTACTTGAGCAGGTGTAGGTACTGGCCGTTCCATCGGAGTGTGCTGCCTTGGGGTATGCTGTACAGTCAGTGGAGTCCTAGGCCTATGTCCAGTCACTGGAGTTTGGGGCCGATGGACTTGAATGGGGGTCGCTGCTGAACTTCCTGGAGCTTCATTGCCTGGGCTTGCATTGAGTGGTGCGACCTGACCAGCCTCATCCTCTACAGACGTTGGATTGTAGGAAAGATCAACAATGATCGAATCTAAATCAATACCACATTTTTCTACATTGTTTTTGAACAGTCTTGATGCACCTAGCACTTCCTCTTGAAAATCAACGTTTCTGCTTACAATTACCTTGCTGTTATCAATGTCATAGAGTCTGTATGCACGTGATTGTTGGTCATAGCCAAGCATTATACAGGGTACTCCTCTTGCATCGAGTTTTGATCTTTTTAGTGGCGGTTTTAAGGCAAAACACAAACAACCGATTGCTTTAAAATATTTTACGGTTGGCTTAACTTTCGTATTTTCCCATATTTGCCTAAGAGTTTTATTACGATTTCTGACATTTGTGCAATGATTACGAATGAATACTGCTGTGTTCACCATTTCTCCCCAAAACTTTGTGGGAAGTTTTGCTTGCACTAACGTTGCCCTAACAAGGTTCATGATTGTCAAGTTGAGCCGTTCCGAAATTCCATTGCTGGACGCTGAGTAGGGTGGTGAAAACTGATGCTTAATGCCATTTTGAAGCATGAATTCGGCCATCTTGGAGTTCTGATACTCTGTCCCATGATCGGACATGAAGGTCTTAATTTTACACCCTGTGGCAGCTTCAGCTTTTAATTTATATTCAACGAATTTATCAAAAACTTGATCTTTTGATTTCATGAACGCAACTTGCACAAAACGACTTCTACAATCAATGAATGTAACGAAGTAACGGGAACCTGCCATTGTTGGCGTCGGAAAGGGACCGACTACGTCAGAGTACACTAAACTAAGCCTTTCAACAATAGGATTGGATGCAACAGTCTTAAATGGCTTTGTTTTGCTATTTCCTTGGAGACAAGCAGAACATGCGTTATTTTTTGGCTTAATGGCTGATTGCCTAGAAAAACCTCTTAGTGCTCTTGACTTTGCAATCTTTTTCAAGGTGAGTGGGAAGACGTGCATAAATCTTTTATGCCATAATTCGGTTTGCTTATTCATATGAGAATTATTTTGGCAATTTTCAGGCAGTTTTTCTTGCTTATTCTGGATTTTTGAAAAAACTCGCACCTGACCTTGATTTAAGTCTTGGTCTTGGTTAGGTGTGGTACGGAAATCTTCATGCATTTTAATTTCTTGCTTAACTGGCGTAAGACTAGTTTGGTTTATTTTAATGTAACTGTCATTTTCCAGAGATAAAATGTTGTTTGGAGCATTTATCACTACTTCTGGATTGCTTACAATTTTTGGATTGCTAATGACAAATAAACCTGCAATATACTGAGCAGTTGCTACAAGTTTGCCAGATTGCTTATGGATTATTTCACACACATCATTGTCAAAGGTAATTCTTAACCCTGATCTCATTGCCTGTCCCACAGAAAAAAGATTCACGTCAAATTCAGGTAAAAACAGTGTTTTCTGCATTGATAAATTTATACCATTTGAACTTATTTTTACGATACCTTCTATTTTTGTTGACACTGTAGTTGCTTTGGTTGCACATTTTACGTTTTCAACTGGTATTTCGTATTTAGTATGAAACCAATTTTCATTTCTTACGCAATGACGGACTGTTCCCGAGTCTATAATAAGTGCATTCTTAAGATTGAAACCTGTCTTAGCTGCGTATGCTTTTATTCCAACAAACTTCGTGTACGTGAAGCACGCAATATTTGCCTTACTTTCTGGCGTTTGACGGCTAGCATTCCGTCGCGATCCACGCCATCTGGAACGTCCACGGGCACGTCCTCTTCCACGAAATTGTTCTTGGGGGGGCGCAGGGGTGCCGCAGGCTGGAGTTTTGTGCCCGGCGCCGCCGCATCTATAGCAGGATACTCCGCCTTGTACTTGTGGTGTCTTTGGTGTTGTGAAGTACGTCGACTCTGAAACAGGTTTAGCATGGGTATACGCAATTTCTTTCGACTCATGCATGATCAATAAATGTTCAATATCCTCAGACTTTAGGCTATCAGTCTTCTTAAGGGGTGCCAATTAACTCGTGACTAAATTATCATAACTTGCAGGCAAGCCTAGAATTATATAGCATGCTTTTTCTTCGTCATCGATTATTTTTCCAGTATCGGCTATACTTTGAAATAATGCACCAATTTGTCCTAGAAATTCAGCTACGGACATGTCGTCAGTTTTGCGAAAATCGTGCAGCTTTCTTCTTAACGCTAGATAACGTAACACATTTGAGGGTTCGTACCTATTCTTCAAGTGTTGCCAAATCGTATATGCTTCTGTCAAGTTTCTAGGAATTTGAATTTTTAGCAGATCGACACTTAAAGTTATCAACCCCGTTGCTTTTTCATTTGCTAATTCCCATTTGGCTAACTCTTTATCATCGGTTGGTTTTGCTTTTCCTGTCATGACTAAACTCCAAATGCCTTGTTGCTTTAGGAGCGCTTCTACACGACATGACCAGGATGCGAAATTTTTGCCGTCTAATAACTGGATATTTGAAAGATTATTCATCTTTTGACTTAAATCTGCCATTTTTAAATAATATCACTGTACACTTCTTAGGCTTTACGAGTTTTCTTTCTTTCTAGGTACACTGTCGTATGTC
Organism: Lithobius niger; assembly: GCA_023313725.1. Lineage (NCBI taxonomy): Eukaryota > Metazoa > Arthropoda > Chilopoda > Lithobiomorpha > Lithobiidae > Lithobius > Lithobius niger. Next base: position 35,634 of record JAHWFP010083771.1, read on the forward strand.
AATTATTTCTACTGCAATCCCTTTAAATTATTTCTGGCGGAATTACTACGATTTTTCAATGTATAAACATTGACATTTAAATACCATTAACTGTTTGGTATGACTCCGACTGCACTTAACGTATACTTGCCGTTATTTTGAAGAAACCAGGAAACATCTTGAAATTGCCGTCTTGTATCCTCGTTGGTTTACCTTGACGTTCTTGCATGGCTTCATCCTCCGTCAGTAGTTGTGAAGTAAGTCGCTGCTGTCTTGAAACTGCATACGAGCATGACTGCATACGAGAGGGTTAAAATTTCGAAGGAACGTTAGGTTTAAGTTTGCTATATTTGCGTTATCACGAATAAAAACGCTCTGAATACCACTTGTTGAGGCTAATTTAAGTGAACCGATCTACTACCATTTTAACGTATAAACGCAAACACGTTTCTAAACTCAACTCACATTTAATGGAAGGCAAACGGCTTACAAAATTCACAAAACATTTCAAAATAAACGGACCAAAATGGTGATGTTGTTCCTGGCCTAGCGCCAGTCGAAGTGAGGATTTTGGCAGCCCTCACGGCTGTTACAAATCTCGGTAACCAAGGGAACCACTCTTCAGCATCTTCCGTTACCGAGTTGCACACCATCCACCATATCCGGGTTAACAGGGTTGTCACCAGTTTGCACACAACAAAAACACCAGGAACTGGGAATTCCAACACATGGTCATTAGCCCTGTTGTCACACAAACTGTCACACAAATACCTTAATGGCGACGGCCAATTTGGTGCGTCTTAACAAACATCAAACACTTCTTTACCACTATACAAATGTATTTACTACATCAGGTTACTACATAATACTACATCGAATCATAACATCAAATCAAGTCGAGGTCAACGTCCACCTCCTGAAGGTCCTCAACAGTTAGTGTCAGGCTATACCAACAATCACCATGGCAGTTGTGGCAGATTGCAATTCATGCTTCTGCTAAATATGAGTTGAGGACAGCTTCAGGGGCAACAGCATCTTTGGTGGCACTAGATTGCCATTCTGCCTGCACTCTGCCATCTGGAAGCTCATTTCCCATCCAGAGTGGCATGGTGTCTATGCAAGTTGAGGGACGTTTAGTAGGAGGAGCTCTCTACAGACTCAAGAAAATCTAATCCTGCCTCCGCTACATCAATTTCAATCTAATAAACATAAGTCCAGGGAGATCAAGATGCTTTCCTCTAAACTAAATAGCAGAGGAGTACAATGTTTTCAAATACCTAGTCATGCTGACACTCTAATTGTCAGGAGCGCCATCGCCAAAGCTAGTGACAGTGACAATATAGCTATTGTTGGAGAAGTTGTAAATTTATATTTCTTCTTACAGCTTTCACAGTTACACACCGAAATATATTCTTCTACAAGCCAGATCGTAGAAAGGTAGTAACACAAGTAGTTTCTTCAACCCGACGACAACAGAAGGGTCTCAAAGATGTCATACTATTCGCTCACGCATTCACAGGATGCGACAAGACATAAGCTTCCTTCAGGAAGGAGAACGTAGCAAGTTACAAACTGCTGATACAACGTGAAGCATTGCTCAACTTCCAAGTATCAACAGGTAATGGAGGCAGATCAAAGGTTTTTCTTGACTCTGTATAGAGCTCCTCCTACTACAACATCCCTCAACTTGTATAGGCACCATGCCCTCACAAAGTCTACCAGCAATATGAAGTTGGAGCTACTATGCCTCCCTCCCACAGAATGGGCAGCTATATAATGCTCAATTTGTGTTTTCCAACAACTACAACTATGGATGGGTAATGAGTTACCAGCTAGTGCATTTTGGAGTTGGAGATTGCCAAGGCAGAATGGCAATCTTGTACTTACTGTAATCAAAGCTAGATGCTATATCCCCTGAGGCTCTCTCAACCCCATGTTTTGCAGACGCACCACACGTTGTACAGCAAGTGTGGGTGCAGGAAAATAAGCATGAGTTGCACTGCTATTTGCCACAACAGCCATGGTAACTGTTTGAATAGCCAGACACCAACTGTTGAAGACGATAAGTTTCAGGAGGAGGATGTTGACCTCGACTTGATTTGATGTTATTGTATATGTATTTTATGTTTTCATTCGATGTTGCATTTAATAACCTGATGTAGTAACTGCATATGTAGTAAATAAATATATATAGCAGTAAATAAGTGTTTGATGTTATATGATCGTGTAGAAGCTTAAATGAGATTAGAGTGTGTGCACCTGAACCTGATCTACGTATGCCACGTATAGGAAATCTGTCAACTTCTAAGATTTCTCAATTTTCGAACTCGAATATCCCATAAACTACTGGTGCTAGAGAAGAAATGAATAGAATATTTTTTGTGGTAGATTTTGTTCTCTTTAACTTTTGTAGAAAACATTTTTTTGGTAGGACCCACAGATTCCGAATATTAACGAAAAACTAATAAAAAGTCACTTATTTTCGGTTATTTTATGGTCTAGCAAAGCCAGCTCACCGCCTATCATCAGGACTTTTGATATAGTCATTACTAGACCACCCCGAACAGCCTTGCAAAGTTTCAAGACTTTGGGATTTTATTCCATCTTAAGTCCTATTTTGACTGGACTAAGGTAATTCTTAGTCCATTAAAAAAAAATAGGACGAGAGCGCATTTTCTTCCTATGTTCCCATTACGCACATGGCCCGAAATTAGAAAAAAAAGGGAAAAAAACCTACCTTTAATTTTCACGGAAGGCACTACAAATTGGTCCCAAATTGTGGAAACTCGTTAAATCATCATTAACATAACCTAACCAATTAACTGCCCCAGTATGAAATGCCAAACCACAACCAGTTAACTACCTCAGTTCGAAATGCAAAACCCCAAACTTACCTAACCTAACTGACAATAACAAAACCAAACAAAACCATACGAAACTGGCAATAACAACCTGCCTATCAGAACCACCCAATAGACAGCTTTGTCTTTCGTCTATGAAAATAATAATGTTGTTATTTTTAGGATAAGCAGTTTATGTATTTCTTTATAAAATTCTTGGACGAAACTGACAATAACAACCCGCCTATCGGAACTGCTTACGAAAAAAAATATAAGGTGCCCTTCCAGCCCGGCCCGGCAAGGATTTTAATCTTTCTTACCTTTTTTTTTGTTTTTAAGGTTCCTCAGATCGTGAAAAACTCGTTAAAAAATTAAAACTGAAATTTTGAATTAAAATGCAAAACTACCTAGTGGCGGTATAGTCGGATAGACAACGACAGCCATGTTGATATTAGAGATAACAAATACATGACGCAACAAAGAACACAACTGACGTCAGAGTCGGCGCATGCGCAGTCCAATTTATTTAGGAAAAGCGGTCTTGGAAAAGCCACCTACATTAAAGGCCGTATCGTATCAGACCAAAAAAGGCAACTAAAATCAATAATTGACATAGAAGCAAGCGCAAGTTTGCTAGGTGCTGCCATCTCCACACCAATCGGCGAAATTTCAAATTAACCGACGAGGGTGCCAAATTCTGCCAACCGATGACGTCACTTGGCAAACTTGTCACGTAGGTATTTGTTTCGCCTTCTAGCGGAGAATTGTGGAAGGTAAAGATGATACGGCCTTTACTGTAGGTGGCCATATCTTGGGTGATGCGGAGTCATACCACGCCGACTTCGCTTGCTAGCATATAGGAGCTTGATTAGGTAAATCAAGCTCCAAAAAGGTACACGGATTACAAACAAAACGTCAAGTGTGCCATAAAAAAGGAATAGAATAGAATAGAAAAACCCGACGGTGCAAGCTAAAAGCCAAGAAGCACTCACCCCAACCACCAAAAACACAGACCAACCAGGGGCAAACCACCAAAAAAAGCCTAAGCAAGAAAGTGGTCCAGCCGATTTTTAAACGAATTAAGTGAAGGGGAAAGAACAACCGAGACGGGCAGAGCATTCCATGCCACGACCACTCGTTGGGAAAAAAACCTGTGACGCACGTTGCTGGAGGAAATACTTCCACAGAGTTTAAGGGGGTGCCCCCTGGTCATGGTATGAGAAAGACAGAAAAAGTCAGCAGCCTGAACGTCAATGAGGTGGTTTAAGATTTGGTACGTGAGGATAAGATCTCCACGGAGTAATCTGGTTTTGACAGGTTCAGTTTCAGGTTCAGTTTGTGAAGACGTTCTTCGTAAGAAAAGTGTTTTAGGGGAAGGCACCATTTTGTGATACGGCGCTGACAAGTTTCAAGACGGGCGAAGAAGGAGGCATAACAGGGGGCGGCCAATCTGAGAACAGAATTCGAGTGAGGACGAAGGAAGGTTTTGTACAGGAGAGCAAACAGCTTTGGTGAGACAGCAGAGAAAGTTTTAAGAATATAGTGGGCTTTTTTAAAGACTTTGCCCATGATATAGTTAGTATTAACATGAAATTTAAGAGACGAATCAACCAAAATGCCCAAGTCCCTATGGGACGTATTAGTAGGGATAGTAGAGTTACCAAGGCGGTAGCTGTAGTGTGGGTTGTTATGCCCAAAATGCAGCACCACGCATTTGGGAGGATTAAGGGCAAGACAGTTTTTGGTCGACCAGATGGCAACAGCGTCGATGTCTTGCTGAAGATCTTGATGCAGATAAGCGGGAGAAAGAATTTTCAGGTCGTCCGCATAGCTCCTGCTAAAGGAGTGGATGACAGAATGGAGGTCATTCAGGAAAAGATTGAAAAGAAGGGGGCCCAGTACAGATCCCTGGGGGACCCCAGAGGTAACAGGGACCCATTCACTAGAGGAACCCCTGAGACTAACACGTTGTCGTCTCTGAGAAAGATAAGAGTTGATCCAGGCGATGTGTGATTAAGGAAAATTCAAATATGACAGTTTGTTAAGGAGAAGGGAGTGAGAAACAGAATCAAAGGCTTTGCTGAAATCGAAGAATACAAGATCACATTGCATCTCTTTGTCCAGGAAGGTGGTAAGGTAGTTGTAAGTTTCAAGTAGGTTAGATTGACAAGAACGGCCCGGGAGGAAACCGTGTTGGAATTTAAAGTCGATATTGAGATGTTGACAAATGCTCATAACAGATTTATGGAAAACCTTTCAAGGATTTTAGAAGCGACACAAAGTAGACTAATCGGCCGGTAATTATTAACATCATGGAGGGACCCACCCTTATGAACAGGGTTGATATTAGCATCTTTCCAACGAGTAGGAAAAGTGCAGGAAGAAAAGGAACTTTGATAGATCAAAAAGAAGGGGGTAGCAAGAAATTTTGCACAGGATTTGAGAAAGAGAGGAGAAAGAATCCACAGGAAGAATCCTCCCTTAAAGCAAGGAAAGCATGCTCCACGTCCGAGCACAGGAAAGGAGTAGTAATGAAGCCAGCATCCATTGGAGATGGATAAGAAGAGGCAAAATGCGAACCAAATTCCGCCGCAATATCAAGATCATCGAGCAAGATAGGACCGTTATTACTCTTCAGACAGGTAGTAGAAGCAGTCTTTCTATTGCGATTAACATAGGCAAAAAGTGACTTAGGGTCCGATTTAGCTTTGAGAATAATGGATTCCCCATAAACACGACGGGCAGAGCGAAGACCAAAAACGGCAGCACTCCGGGCAGCTTTGAAGAGAGCCATATTTGAGGGGGAGGGAAAGTCACGAAGACGATTATATGCACGTTTTTTCTGCCTAATCAGGGACCTGATGTTGTGGTCCAGCTAAGGTGGGGCACTCTTGGTGGATGGGGTAAACAAAGGAATGAAATTCTTAATAACATCAAGAATGAAATTTGTGAGAAATATAAAATGAACACGTGTTGTGCTTCACCAATAATATATTTACAACGTAAAGCACAACAGCACCTAAACAGATGGAATTTTCTCAATTGTACATTTTATTATTTCAATTAAAAGTCTTCAGTTTTTATCCGTGTTCATTTTAACAAGTGAAAATTCAATCATATAACCCTCTTTTTTACGGCACACTTGACGTTTTTGCTTGTAATATTTACATTATGCACTAAGAAAAACACTCACATTATTCGGATCACTTCCTTGAACGCTCTGCTGCGTGATCTGTGTATTTCTAAAGTGTTATCGTCATCCGACATTAACACTGGTGTTGTAGATGATGATGTGTTCAGTGTGGTGATGGAAGAGGCTGGGAAACGAGGACTCTCAAGAGATGTGTGCAGATATGGGGTCCGGACATGTTCGGACATTGTAGCCAAGGCCAAGGCCAAGAATCAAGATCGCAACCAGTCTGATCCAGGGTTGGCCTTATCGCAAGTGGGTTCTGCTGACATGGAAGCTGAACGTCACGATGTCTTACAGGCAGTTTAAAAACTCTTCTCGACTGCAGTTCAAGAGGGCAGTCACTCACAAGCTACAGCAAGTGAAGTGAATGGTAGGACTTCTGAGCGAAACCACACCCGGAAGATCATGGCTCTTCGTAAGCTGTATGGAGGAGGACTACTGACTGCCGACTTGACCCGGTCTCTGGTACTTCTCTGTGAAAAAAGGGGGAGACCATACTCCCTCTCCCAAATATGCCTGTGTGTGGAAGACGTCGTGGGTAAAGGGGAAATAGATGCAATAGGTGCACTGAAGCAGGGGAGTGCGTTTGAAGTCATGTTGGCTTCACCGGCAGCCAAAAGAAAGTTGTTTGCTGCACAGTTAACTATAAATGGTGGTGTGGTTAAAATTCATGACTTGCATAATCAGCCAGTGAATGCCAGTATACATTGGTTACCGCACAGTACCACTCCGGCTGATCTGGCAGCAGCCATGTCTGCATTCGGGACTCTGAAGTCCCACAGATTTGAACGTCTGGTCGTGAGCGGAGAAGAGATATGTGATACAGGAGTGTGTCTGGTGAGTTTTCGACTGAGGCCATTTAAGACAATAGCGAATGTGCCAGATATCTGTGTTGTCAACCGCATGCCAGCTCTTGTTGTGGTCGCGGATCGAGCGCAGCGATGCTTAAAATGCGAGTTAGTTGGTCATTTCAGGCGAGCGTGCATGAGTGTCCGCTGCGTGACTTGCGCTCGGTATTACGACCCCCACGATCTGTGCGATCACCTGCAGGTCGCTTGAGCAGAAGTTGCGCATGACACTGTGCAAGTGGTGCGCATGGACGATCAAAGGAAGGTGCCCAACAGGAAAGGCACTGGTTAGAGTGTCTCTAGTGGGACTAAAGCTAAGAGTATTGCAGTCGCACCAGGCGGTAGCAATGATGCGGTGACAACGCTGGGGCCGAGCACCATGCAGAATGGGGTCCCACACGTAGCTGCTGGGATTCCGAGCGAGCTGCAGCCAGCAGTTGTTGGTTCGACCAACGAGTGTCGTGTTCAAATGCATCACAACTCTGATGAAAACGATGGAAGTGTTGCTCCCCCTGCAAAGAAGAAGAAGAGAGGGATCTGTCTGAGATTGAATTAAGTTCCGGTGTTAGTGCTGACATGTTAGATGTGCGATTGCACGGTAATGGTGTAGAGGATGGCAGTGGAGTGGGGTAGAGTGCAGTTAGATTAGGTTAGCATCAGTCGCTTTTCGGTTCATGTCATCATCGTGTGCCTATGCAATTGCTTCCTGGAATGCCAGGGGCATACGGAATAAAATTTCAGATGTAGAATCACTTCATAAATATGTTGATATTCTAGGAGTTCAGGAAGTTAATGTATGGAATTGTGAGAGAGCGGCTATTTTTCAATCTGACTTCGTCAATGATGGAGGAAATGTGGGATTCTTCATAAGGTGGTCGGTCCCGTACGTTTTGTGCCCTTTGTCTGCATGTGTTGTGGGAATTGATGCTTGTGCAGTCAAGGTAAGTATGCTTGGGCAGTGGGTCACTGTTGTGGTTGTGCATGTGACAGCCTCCCATACTGTAGAAGAGTGGGTGAAGTGGTTTGCTCAATTTGACAATCCAGTTGTGGTTTATGGTATTTCAATGCACACCATTTTGACTGGGGGTCGGTGCGATTTACACTAAAGGTCGTAACCTGGCTGCTGCGATTGATCGTCTTGATCTCGCAGTTTTACAAGATGGGACTCTGACCTTTTCCCGGTGGCAGCTCGGATCTATTCAAGAGTCGGTGTTGGATTTTTTTGTATGTTCTCCCAGTATTAGGAAGCACTTTCAGTTCACTGCGTCGGATGATCAGAGAGGCAGTGACCACTTCCCAGTTGTCCTGTGGCCTCTCGGTCGTTCGGGGCCTCAGAGATCCCGGACGAGGCGGCGTCCGCAGGCGTCCAATGGGATTTTAAGCAATTGGGTCACTCTACTGCTGTTGGGGTTCCTAAGATGCAAAGGAAGGTGTTTACCTCCTCGCGCACCCAGCCGGTTTGGTGGACCAGAATCTGCTCTTGTGCTGTTGGCCAAGACCCATGTGACTATACCTGGCTTGTGTATCAGGGCACGTCTAGAGAAGTGTCGTACTTGATTCGCAAAGAGCGCGAGTTGTTCCCAGACATAGTATGTGGCAGTGTGTGTACTGCAGGGTCTCTTGGGAGAGTTTTGGCGGATAATTAATCATGGCTCCACCAGAGTGTCTCAGATGTGGGTGTATGACCCACGTGGTGGATCTGGCTCTTTTTTGAGGGGAGAATCCATAGCAGATGCTTTTTGCGAAAGATTTGCTAGTGTTTATGCCCTGCCGACAGGGGCGGTTCCACCAGCCCTGGTATGCAGGAATGTTGACAGTACTGCTGAAGATCTTCCCTGGGATGTATCTGAATTTCAGTCAGCTCTTGCTAAGTGCAAGGACAACAGCTCTCCGGGAATTGATGGGATCTCCTATGGAAGTCTACGGAACCTTCCCAGGGATGCCACTGAGGAGGGTGTTGCTCTCTTGCAGTCTATCCTTGGTGGGGGCGCGGTTCCGAGCTCATGGCTGTATACTATAATAGTTCCTGTCCATAAGCCGAGGACTCCACGGGGTGACGTCTCCAATTACCGTCACATCTCCCTGTTATCCAATCTGCGCAAAGTCTATGAGCGGATGCTCATTAAGAGGCTTGGTTGGCATTTAGAATATTACGATTGTCTTGCCCCAACTCAGTTCGGCTATCGGGCAGGGAGGAACGCACAGGATGCTGTCATGTTTCTACTGTCTGGGATCTATGGGGCATGGGTTCATAATCACTTTGTCATCGCTGTGTTTTTGGACATTAAAGCGGCGTATGACACAGTGGGAGTTGACTGGGTACGCCATAGCCTGGTTTGCATGGGTGTGAGTGTGGGCTTGGTTAATGCTGTGTGCGCCCTTCTTGGAGAACGAAAGTTTGTAACGAGAGTTGGTGGCTTCTGGTCTGCTGAAGCGACCTCTGATCGAGGCCTCCCGCAAGGGACTTGCCTCAGTCCTTTGTTATTCGCTCTTGCCATTAATGACATCCAGCTCGAAATTGGTGAGTCGAACAACATCGTGTTCTATGCAGATGATGTTGTGTTGTGGTTTGCTGGGAGTGACCCTGGCAGCTGTTGCCAGTGTGCCCAAGCAACTGTTGCGAGCATCTCGAGTCTCCTTAGAGAAAGAGGTCTGCTGTTGGCCCCGTCTAAGACGGAATTGGTCGTCTTCTGTAGGTCGCGAGCACGGTACCGCGCTCCCTTGTACATAACAGTTGGTGGTGGTGTTGTTGGTGAGCGCCTGGAATGGGATAGACATACAGCCATTCTCAAAGACAGGGTCAGGGCTAGGATGTCGGTATTGAAGAGACTCCCTAGGATAGAAGGTGTTCGGCGCGGCCCCTTGGTCGCAGTTTACAGGACCTTTGTACAATCCACTCTGGATTACCATCTCCCATTTTTGTGCCATGTTCAGAGGCATATCCGGTCTCTGCAGGTTGTGGTAAACGACTGTCTTCGGATTGTCATGGGTTGTCTGATTTCGATGCCAGTGTGTGCACTCTGGGTTGAGTGCTGTGAACGCCCACTACATCTTCAAGCTGCTGAGCTACTGTGTGCTCTGTGTGTGCGCAATTCCAGCAGGGGTGCGAGCAAACTCGTCGGCCGTGTGGTTAGAGACTATTTTCGTGTTCGAACGGCGCTGCTTGGCTTGCTTGGCCCCCAGGATGTGGTGTAGCTCTCCTGCAACGGGTGTCACATGTAGCCCCACTTCAAGAGGCGCGTGTCACTGTCTTCTGTCCATGGGCCTGGTGCCCAGAGCTGCAGGGAACATTCGCCGGCCCTTCAGTAGGATGCGGGGTGTTTTGTGATGCCTCGTTTGATCCGCCCAGCTCCTCTGGGGGAATTGGCGTTGTCATACCATCTCTGAAAGTGTTCTTGAGCCGAGGGTTGCAACCAGTCTTCTCTAGCACAATATGTGAGCTTTGCGCGATTTCTGTTGCACTGGATGTAGCTTTGGATCTCGACCTCCCGTCCTTTACGATCTACACTGATTTGCTGGCAGCAGTAAACTGTCTGCGCTCTGCAGTCGCGGCAGCTGATCTGTGTGACCCAGTTGTCAGCGAGGTTTGCCAGAAGCTGTGGGCTGCTGCCGGTCAAAGACCAGTTCGCCTTTTCTGGGTGAAAGGGCATGCTGGGGTAGAGGGGAATGTACAGGCGGATGGCATAGCCAGGGTTACATTTGATGACAGTTTGCAGGTGATATCGCCAGTCATATTCCCAAGGTTGAAGCGGGCAGGTCTTCGTACCTGGTTTTTGGGGGAGTGGGAACGCGAGTGGCAGTCAGCTACAACGGGACGAGCTCTCCTTGGGATGCAACCCCATTGTGTCATGCAGTCGTTGTTGGAAGGTCTCCCTGTCTGGATGGGACGGATTCTGTCCAGGCTCCAGACTGGGCATACGTTACTGCGGGCCCACCAGTATCGTCTGGGCTGGTGCCCATCCCCAGAGTGCATCCACAGTCGTACTGACCACACTCCCGAGCATCTTCTTTTCGTCTGCAGGTCACTACAGCCTCACAGGATGGGCATTTTGCGGTACATCAGTGCTAGTGCCACGATTCGGGACCTCCTCTCCACGGTTGGTAACCGTACTGGAATGAATCGTTTGTGCGCTGTAGCGGTATTTAAGGCGACTGGCGTGGCAATTTGACCTCTGCACCTTTCCTACTCCACAGTGACAGTCCTCTTCAGTTAAAGCAGGTGTAGTTGGTATTTGCTGTATTCTTGATTGGTTATTATAATTTGTGTAATGGTGTAATGGTGTAATGGTGTGTAATGGTGTTTGCTGTTGATCGGTTGTTGATAAAGTTTGTGTAGTAAGGCACATAGCTTTGGGCTGAGGCTCTAATAAACAAATCTCAATATCAATTGAACATTTGTTTGATATTTTTTGCTGGGAGTGTCTGTCAGCACCATATGAGTTGCAACAAGAAATCTCCTCGAGTGTAGCGAGACGCGGCGGAACGAGTCAGCGAAAGTAGCGACTCCGCTAGTAACCAATAAAAACTTACGGTCGGTTTGTTTGTCGGTTTATATGCACAGTACGTCTTCTCTTCCGGAAGTAGGGAGGCTAAAAAAATGAGAAAGGTATTGGAAAACATGAAATGAATCCGCATGTCGTTTAAGTGTATTTTCAAGTTCTAGAAAAAAGTTTTGCCCTCGATAAAAGCGAAAAACACCATTTGAACCATTGTTGAAACGAATTTTTCGAAGTTAATTGTTAGTTTCGGAATAATTGTGGTAAACACAAATAGTTTCTAGGTGCGATTTCGCCTTGCACAAAATCTTTATTTTAGTCAAAAATTACAGGCGACATGTGCTTGCTGTTTCAAAGCATCACACGTAGCAGGAAGGAGATGGCTTTTAAGTAAAAATTCCTAAAATTTGTGAAACAAGGAAACCCATGTAAAGTCTGCAAGATTTATTTGAGTTAAAAAATAATCTATACCAATAGTGGCACAAAGGAGTATGCATGATAAAATTACCAAGCATGTTTATTTCAAGCATGCTACCATTCGCGTGCTACAGAGTTGCATCAGGGATGGATCAGGCATCATCAAGCCAAGGCCGACTGGGGAAGAAATCGCGTGTCTCGCCTCCTGGCTTATTCTCAGTTTAGGTGCATGCTAGAAAGGGGATGGCTTTTTCAAGCCAAGGCCGACTGGGTACAAATCGCATGCCTCGCCTCCTGGCTCAACAACAGTTCAATCGCGTGCCGGAAAGAGACTGGCTTCTTTAATACCGATTTCACACGTAATAAATAAAGCGTGCAGTGCCGCTCCGAACCGTGCATTTTGATTTCACACGTAATAAATAAAGCGAACGTGGCCGAACGTGGCCGTGATTTTGCGCTCCAGCTTGGCCACGTTTCAAAACGTGGCCGGCGCGGTTCGGTACTGGACGAAGCGGAGCGGTTCGCTTTAATTATTACGTCTGAAATCTGATGCGTGCCGTGCCGCGCTGCGTGAAGTGACGAAACTGCCTGCGACCCCATAATGCAATGCGCTGTTCGCCCCCAAAACAAACTGACGATCTAATCAAAGCAGACTACGACTAATAAACATAGCTTTAAGCTTGACATTTTTGACTAACAAATTAAGAATCGTCGACAAACGTTTAGGCCTAAAGTCAGAATTTTTGTAGCGGAAGAATTGGCCACAAAACCAAACGGAGAGGACCTGGAAAAAGCGCTTCCTATTTTCACCGAACATGTATTTCTTAAATAGCATCGCGGCTACACATACGAAAACTGATGCTTGCGAAAAAAAGTTAATGAGGTAACATAACGGTACTTAAAGCTGACACAACCCTTTGAATGCAAACTTGTTTCAACAGAGTTATTAGTAACGCTCAGGTGGCCTAGTTGTGAGAAAAGTTTTTTTTAATCTTTAAAAAAAAACAACAAATGGAGGAAAAAAAAACCAGCCGATTGAAAAAAAAGGGTTGTGAAAAAAAAAAAGATCAAAAAGGAAAAGCGGTATAGGCAGGTCGTTACCTGGTGACATTTTTTACCAAGGCAACTAACTTGACCTAACCTAACAACAACAGAAAAAAAAAGAAAAAAAAACGGCAACACAATTTATTTTTTCCTTGGACATTTTAGCCAGGTTTTTTTTTCCGCACACGGGTAACTTTATTCGCAGTTCACTTGCGTATTTCAGGGTAAAAAAAAATCAGATTAGAACAATGAAAGTAGGCCTATCCGAAGCGTAATTTAATTATTTTTCATTTGGCACTATACTCTTATCTTTCTACGGGCCTTACTTCTGGAGGAATAGAAAGGCACACAGATAAACAAACCAATAAATAAACAAACCGAACATTTTAACATTGTAGATTCCTCATATTTCTACTTTTTTTCCCTTCCGACGTACGGTTCTCTATTTTTTTTTTGTTTTACTTGTTGCCTATATTGTAGCCAAAAAACTTTTTCCGATACAAAAACAATTGTGGTAACTCTTGGTTAAAAATAAGTTTAAACCGTTTTTATGAACTAAAATGCCAGACTTTGCCTTGAAGTTTTTTTGTCAGGCGACTAACCTAACCTATAATCTAACAACAACAGGAAAAACAAAACAAAAACTACAGTTATCTTTATATCTTCCTTAAACATTTTTTTTCAAGTTTTTCTTTTCCCGCACGCGGTTGAGGTGGCCAAACGAACATTTGCCGAAATTTCACTTCGGTCTGCTTTAATTTTCGTTTCCGTAGTTCCAAGCTTGAGCGTCAGAGGGCAGTCGAAAAACGTGGCCGGCCACGTTTCGGTATTTATTACGTATGAAATCAAGTCGCGCTGGGAACGTGGCCGTGGTGCAGAGCGGCTTGGAGCGGCACGGTACGGTACGGCCACAACACGCGACGAATTATTACGTGTGAAATCGGTATAAGACAAGGCCGACTGGGCTACAAATCGCGTGTCTCATCTCCTGGCTCATGGCCGGTTCATGCATGTGCCAGAAAGAAAATGCCTTTATCGAGGCTCTGGTAAAATAAGATTCGGCGATGTTGAATTAAGTGGTCTGGAGCCTGGAAACGAAACCCACATCCTGTCTACCAGAGGACCTTGTGCCAAGGGATCGCATACAAAGATAAGTTACAACTTGGACACTCGTTATCGTTATACACTCCATTCAGTACACAACGGGAATCAGGTTGGATGAGGATGGTTCGATGGCGCACCAATCCCGCCGACGTGGTTGTTCTTCATCCTGACCCTTTGTCAGGCAGGGGCAACACTAATGTGGTGAGTTATAGGCCAATTGCGCTGTTGTCTTGTACCCGCAAGGTGTACGAGCGTGTTCTCATCCGCCGTTTGGTTTGGTGTTTAGAGGTGTCAGGGAAACTCTTTGGTGCTCAGCTCGGTTTTCGGAAGAACAGGGGCACCCAGGACGCAGTCTTGTATCTGGAATCCAGTATCCGCGAAGCGTGGGTGAATGGTTGTGTCGCGGTTGCTGTGTTTCTAGATATCAGGACTGCCTATGATATGGTGGATGTTGCATGGGTGGGCCACGCCCTGGGTGAATTGGTGTGGGGTTGAAACTTCAGCATGCGGTGCTGGCTCTCCTCGGTACCCGACAGTTTGCAACCAGGGTTGATGGACAGTGGTCTGACGTTGCGTCTACGGACAGGGGCCTCCCCCAGGGGAGTTGCCTCAGTCCGACACTGTTTGCCATGGTCATTGACTCGGTCCTCGCAGAACTTAACTCAATTTTCAATGTTGTCGCGTACACCGACGATGTTGCCTTGTGGGTGGCCGGCACGGACCTGACGCAATTGTTGGGAACTCTGGAGGTTGCTATTGTCCGTTGTTCTTGTCTTATCGTTGCTAGGAGGCTGGTTCTCTCGGCAGTGAAGACGGAATTGATGATTTTTTTAGGGGCCCCGCTCTCATGGAGTCGTTGGTTGTTGATGGAGTTTGTATGCACTCCGCCCCATGTGTGTGATACCTGGACTTTCGTCCGGACCCGATACTTTCTTGGGTGGAAGATGTGACTGTTGTCAAAGAGACTCTAGCCTCCAGGGCTTGCATTTTGTAGGTTGCTCTGAATGAGTGCCTGCGGATTGTGTCTGGCTGTTTGCCATCCACCCCTGTTTTGGCTCTGCTGATTGAAACGGGCGAGTTACCGGTACATCTGCGTGCAAGGGAGCTGTTGGTTAACATCTGCTTGACGGCAATTGCTAGGGTCCGTCGGGTCCCCTGGCACGTGTCATCCTGGACTACACCACCCTAGGGTCCAGGGTGAGACAGCAGCTTGGAGCGAGTGGTTTGGGGGCTACTCTTTTCCTTGATTGGGACCTGCAGTCCTTTCAGGATCCAGTTTCTCTGCTCCTCAGGTGCCCATGGCTGAGGTGTGATTCGACCGTCCGGGTGCTGGACTCGAAATGTGGGGTACATATCTTCTGTGATGCCTCCTTCTTTAAGGAAAACTGGGGAGGGGGGGATTGATATTGCCGTCCAAGATCTGCACCTAGAATATAGTCTTCGTCTACCTTGGCTGCCATCTGCCTTCGTGGATGAAATCGTCGCTATTTCAGTGGCATTGGACATAGTCCTAGACATGGGTCTTCCGAGTTTCTGTATCCACTCTGACTCTGCATCGGGTTTGGGCTTCCTGAGGCGGAGTTTCCGCTCTTAAGGGGTAACCCTTCCGATTGTGGCAGAAGTTGGATGGAAGATCTACAGTGCTGTGCAAAACGGAACTATGGTGTCATTTCAATGGACTCCGGGACACAAGGGGGTCTTCGGCAACGACCTGGCGGATGAGCTGGCAAGAAGAGGACACGTCACTGGGGTCAACCAGGTACGGTTCTCGGTGGGACCTAGGGACTTGCACCCTGTTGTTACCTCCTGCTGCCAAGATCTGTAGCAGAACAGGTGGGAGTCTGCCACGACTGGGAGGGTCTTGTTTGACCTACACCCCACTGTCTCGGTGCCAGGCATTTTGGAGGGTCTGCCAAGAAGGGAAGCAAATCTCCTCTCCAGGTTGCACACGGGGCATGTTCAGTTGCGTGCCCACCAGCACCGGCTCTGGTGGAGCTTCTCCCCGGTGTGTGCCTGTGGCTCAGTTGAGGAGGGTACACCATTATTTGGGGTCCTGCCCCCTGTGGGTCAGTCATCGTCGCCTCCCACTGAGTGAAGGGCATGTTCCTTTGAGGGAGATTCTGGGTGTGCCTCCTCATAATGTGAATGCTGGGCACACCCTACGTGTCGTGTTGGGTTTCTGCAAGGCAACGGGTCGCCTTGGGTAATTTGGTTCCATATTCCTGGTCCTCTTTGTTTCCCTCGATTTTTTGTTTTGTTTGCTTACTGGACATCTCTGCCGGGCATCGGAGGGGGAGAGGAAGGGTAATGGTCTGTTGGCTAGTTCGGTTCAATCTTGTTCCTTGCCCCGGTAGACGGTGCCTCACGGTATTTCCGGTCTATTTGGATTAGACATAAGTTAGGTTAAGGTTCATTTAGTGTAGAACGTATGACTTTAAGGTCTTTTTGGCTCTCAATAAACAAACAAACAAACTACGTAGCACGCGTTGTCAAGTACTGTTGTCAGTGGTATTATGGCTGACAATCTAAACAAGAGACGCATGTAACTATTGGATGGCCTGACCGTTGGAGTGGTTTATGGTTACCATATCGTTTGTTTATGAACTGAAACCTAAGGGAAAATGCGTCCGATATTCTGATCATTTGCTTGATTGTTTTAGATGTGGAATGTCTGTCAGCAGCATACGAGTTGCAGCATGAAAGCTCCTTGAGCGTATTCTTCAAGTCAAGGCCGACTGGGGTAGAAATCGCGTGTCTCGCCTCCTGGCTCATTGGCAGTTCAGGCACACGGCAGAAGGGGGATGGCAAAGCCGTTTTTGTTTAGTAAATTTGTTTATGAATTGAAGCTTTACAAAAAACGCGCACTGCATGCTGATCATTTGCTTCATCGTTTTAGATGTGGCATGTTTGTCAGCAGCTAAATAAGAGTTGCAGCATGAAAGCTCCTCAACTCTGCTAGTCTAAATATAATTAAACAGGAACAGGTTTTTGGGGGTAAGAGATATGAGTCAGTGAATATGGGAAGAGCAGTAAGCAATTTTGTCGAGCGAAGAGAGACGACGCTAAACTGGAAACAAGTAGTTATTCACACTGCCTGTTACAGAAATTCGTTGACACCACACCCATTTTCTGTTTTACTGTCGATCATCTTTCCAGATATGACGTTATGTGGACAGGTGTTTCTGATTGGGTATTGGTTGGACACGTGACTTCACTAACATTTTCTAAACTCGAAGTTGCCAGTGGTTTTCAACCGTAGTAAATGGACAACTGCTCACAACAGTCGAACCTTTCACAAAAATGGATTTTCATCAACAACCAATAGCAAGATAAGAGTTGAATCAAGGCAGCACAAAAACCTTGGAGGAACGATGAACAATAATGCTGCAGGACACAAAGACCAGCCGTGTGATTAATTTGCGATTGCAAACGAAGAGGTGTCACTCGACCACAACAACTATGAGGCATTGTGCTAAATGTCACATCATACTTGTAATGAGCCGATTCCCTGCTTATCCGGGATAAGCTGGGATCGTCTGTAACTATTGTAAGGGAGTATAATAGCCCTTTCATCTAAGCCAGGCCGCCGAACAGGTTGCTTATGACAGGTGTAGGGTTGGGCTCTGACGTAGTTGTGACGTCAGGAATTGGGGGAGTACGAGGGCTCGTATTCCCCCAAGTAAGTTGTTTCTCGGAAGAGGTTTGATTGTCGGAATTGGCGGCCTTCTTATGAAGCCCGGTCAATAGGCAAGGGTTAGATGCCAGCGCATCAAAGAGCCCTGTGACCCAATATAAGGCCAGATCTTTGCTGCTGCCGTCATTCCTGCTTGGGCGCTGGCCCAAGTAAGTACTGCTCCAACGACTCAGCTCAGGACGTAAAGAAGTGGAATCAACATACAGCATCTCTATCTTCGCCGAGGGACTCTCCAGGACAGCCACGGCTAGGACTGTGAAGGGTAGATCGTGATCCTGTGGTAATTATGGTGTAGCAATCGCAGAGTAGCTTATTAGAACTATAACTTAGTAGCTAAGTGAAGATGAAGTGAAGATGATATCCTGCACGTAATTACGTATAAAGTGTGTAACAGCAATTCTGTGTCACCCCTAGTCTACAGGAGGAATTGAACCCTATTTCGCAACTTAATTAACTGTGTTTATTCTGCCTGCTTATTTAATGATAATCCTTTATATTATCCTTTGATAATCCTTTAATGATAATCCAGCGTGTTACATATTTTTGTTGGGAGCCCGTGGGATTAATTTTTTTGAGCCTGTGTAACTGGAATTGAGGTTACACACCTCTCGCATACACTAAAGTGTAAAATTTTACACTTTTGCAAAATTAAGTTTTCAAGTCTTCAACTAGGCTACAATCTAACTAGGATTGTTTAGCAGTTTTTGAGTGGTTTGAACTGGAGGAAAAATTTATTATTGGTGACGGTCGGCCAGCGGAATATTTAGGAGACGGGTGCTTTTAAGCGTTTGGAAGGTCAACTGTGTAGAACTGTTAGTGAAGCGTTTGCAGACAGGATTGGTGGTAGGCTATTGGTGTAGTTAGGTTTGTTAGCAACACACGGGTTCCTAGTAGGCCACTGGAAAGGCTGTTGGTGCATTGCTCGGTTCCTAGCATTAGCAGATTGAAGGGCCAATTGAAGTACTGTTGGAGTGACGTACGGCATATTTCGTTGTGGGACCAGGACCATAATTTTTTTTCCCATTCGGAAATATTTTGATATTTTATTGGAGGGCTTTGGGAGGAGCGCAAGTCGTGCTTTGTGTGCGTGATACCGTTTTTATCATCCAGCAACAGCGTCCATACGGATCGGTGGACCGATTTTGAGGGGCAAAATCGGTGGTGTTCTGCAATTTTCATTGT
>JAHWFP010083772.1:0-21213 GCA_023313725.1 Lithobius niger
CGAATTAATTTTAGCCGCCCATGGGCGTTTAATAGGCGATTTACGGTAATTTACCAAATGTAAAGTGCGATATTTTTCTCATGTTTGTTTAAAATAAAAACCAGGAGTTTTTAAACGTCCGTCGGTTTATTCGCTCGTTGTTCGCTAGAAGTTAGTATTTAAGATAATTCTCTTCAAATTTAACTTAGCTAGCCTACTTCCCACCTTGGTGGCAGCGTTACCCACTATTTATTCACTAGTTAGGTCTTAGATTAGGACTTCAATGGTCCATTCCCTACATCGGGACAGTAGCAGTTGTGCTGTTTAACCGTAAAAGTACTCGAAAGCAACACAGAGCGAAAGATAGTCAGATCTAGTTACACCAGGCAACCGGCGATGCTACAAGCATCTACCCCGTCGTAGCATCCGCCGTTACAAATGATGGCAGTGGTGGGATGAACAGGTGCTGCACAAGCGTTTCCCCCCTGCCATGCTAGTATGCCATTTGTGTTGAACAATCCTTCAACAAAGACGTCCGTGACTCAGTTACCGCAGTCGCAGAAGTAGATGCCCGCATTGCAGTCAAAATCAATGCCGAAAAAGATGTCAGCATTGCCGTCACTATCAATGCAAATCACGATGTCTGCACTGACAACAACAGTGCCCGCCGTCAGCTCCATCACCTAAGCCAGTTACGGAGCCGAGAAGCAAGTATAGTCCCCCCCCCCCCGTCTTGGAAATCAACAAGCCGTGGACCGTCAACAGCGAGGAGAATTTCACCATTTATGGAAAGGAAGCTCCGTCGCCGTATCCAGTGGACCTTGGCAACAACAACCAGCGTTCCAGTGAAGTAGGAGGCCTCAACCAGACGTCCTACTACAGTAGAAGTGTGCAAGCCTATTCATTCGTCAGGTGGGAAGTTTGGATTTGGACTAGACTGACCGCACAGTGATTGTGTCCGGGGTAAGTGTGCATAAGATATGCTTAAGGCCGCCAAGCCGAGTGTTATAGTTAAGAGCCTTTTAGGTATTTTATTTGTTTATACACCTGAGTGCTAGGGGTCTAAAATAAGTGTATTTCTTGCTAAAACTTACCATAGTTGGGAGATAAGTGTTTTTAGTAACTCGCTCTGCTCAATTTAAAGGTAAAACAAATTTGCGGCTGCATTTTAATGAAGTTTCATTTACAAGAGTTTTATTTTGAAGCTTAAAGTTAAAAAAGTCCAACATGGATGATTTTGAAGACGTCGTTAAAAACATTCAGTATAAAGACCTCAAAAAGGCCAGTTTAAACTTAGGCCTAACCGTTAGTGAAACTAGACACAAATCGGTGACTATTTTGAAAAATGCCGTCGAGGAAGAAAAAATTTCCGGTGACGATCTCTCGGACTAACTAGCCCCGGCTATAGAAAAAAGAAAAGCTATCATTCTACAAAAGAAAGAATTAGCAGCCAACGAGCAAGAGCTTGCTCTTAAAACAGAAGAATTAAGGTTAAGAGCTTTAGAAATTGCGGACGTTGACAAAAGCCGAGCTCAAGACGCAGCCAATGAGGACAGACGCATGGCGCACGAACAAGCGTTACTGGAACAAGAGGCCCAAATCAGGGATCGAGACGCTCACTTAAAGGAGCAAGAGGCACAGATTAGCAAACGCCCTAGTGCTCGTGAGCTTTTGAAATTAGACAAGCAGATTGAACTAGCAAAGCTAACTTCTGCCAACCTTAGTAGTAGTTCGTTCAACAGCAGTGGTACCGTAACACCTACTCCCAGTATCCCCGTAAATAAACCGGATAAAATTACTGACGGTGTCAGACTGGTAAATAGATGGACTTCCGAATCGGAAATTAATAGTTTTTTAAAGATTTTTGAGAAAACTATGGAGACGCAAAGAATTGATAAAACAGAATGGGTCGTCGGACTCCAACCTCTCTTAGGAGAAATTTTGATTAAAGTGTGTGATCAAATGTCTATCGTAGAAATGCATGATTATGAATAAGTCAAAATCCGGTTACTTGAAAGGTTTGTCCAAACTAAAGGAAGTCGTACAAGCTCAGTTTCGTTCACTTGAACGTGGCCCCGAACAATTGTTCCACGAACGTGCGTTCGCTCTCGAAACCCTATTTTCAAGATGGGTGTCCCTAGCTGAAGTAAATAGCAGCTATGACAAGTTAGCAAATTTAGTCTTACTTGAACAATTTACCAAATCGTGACCCATTGCACTGCGCAAGTGGTTGCCGGACCAGATAAAGACTGGGACGTCGCACGAAGCAGCCAAACTTTGTGACGAGTTCACCACCAGAAATAAACAAATTTCTGCCGACATGGCCCTTAAAGCAGGGAAAGCACAAGCTAGTGCTCCGTCGTCTAGTCAGACTTCTAAAGTCTTTTCTAAACAAAACAAACAAACTCGAAACGTATTAGCTAACCCAGCTGGGACTAATAATAGCAGTGATACTGTAATTAGCTCTGATGCTAACTAACACTGATAAAACCGACAATGTTAAATCTAACAATGTTAGAAAGTGTTAAGAATGCGGCTCGGCCTCGCACCTCCGCAATCGCTGCCCCGAACTTAACAAAGCTTCGGCATCCGTTAATGCATGCTTTCTCGTGGGGAAAGATGCCCTAACTATTTTAAAATCAAGCACTATCGACGCTAGCGTAGGACAACGTAACATTAAAATTTTGTGCGATTCCGGGAGCTCAGTTTCAATCGTCAGTGCCAAACTAGCCAAAGATTGGCCACGCCTAAAGCAAAAAAGTAAGTGTCACACTATTCTAAGCAACGACATAGTGGTGTTAGAACAAGTAAACCTAGGTTTAAAATTAATGAATGGAGCAATGTTAAGAACAGTAGCTTGCGTTTCGAAAGTATCTAGGCCTATTTTCGATGTGGTTTTGGGAATCCCAGGGATTAATTTGTTAAACCAAACTGTAAACCAGCCTCGAGATTTTGCCCCCAACGCTGCGAATGTGTCAGCCCCCCAAGCGTGTCAATCAAAAAAGCGCTCACGTAAACAAACTACGCCCAGCCCCACGGGAGTGGTCAAGTCCCAAACGTCGCCAGACTCTCGGGTGCCTAACGAACGGCAACCAATGGTCGATCGGTCGCCGAGTACCAAAGTTTTGGATGAGAGGGATCTCGGTACAAATTCCCCTGGCCAGCGCCATGTACCCCAGGAACAAGTGGAAACTGACCACGCCCCAACGATCCACGATTGGCTACAGCGTCGTCATAGGGTCAACACACCTCCTAGAAGTAGATTGAAAAGAAGCTTGTCCGATAATGATATGAGCCGCAGTTTTTTCATGTCCGGATGGCAGAAATTAACGAAACCAGCTTCTGAAGTTGGCTTGCGTCACGAAGTAAATCGTACCCTAACCTAAAAGTTAGTAAAGACAGCTTGACTGATTTTAAACTAAATTAAATCGGTATGCAAATAGTGAAAACTTAAATGCAGTTTTTTTTCTGATCCTTTTTCATTAGGACCCGATGTTTTGTTGTTAAACTTTTATCTTGGAGAAAAAGGTGACATTTTTGTGCTTGATCGCCACAATTATGACTCTTTAGACTAAATAATTGTTTTCTAGTTGAAACAAAGGTTGTAATGCTAACCTAACCTAAAAATTAAAATGTAATTTTACCAGTAGGGAGTAAATAAAACCTCTGAATAGGTCTCCAAACTGAACAACAAAAAACTTGCATAGTTTTTTTTCCCCAGTTTCTTTTAAATAGTAATTGTACGCCGCTACAAAGGTGGCTACATCTCTGAACACCTAACCTAAACACCCAAATTCGTGTTTATTGCTTTAAAGTCTGCAAACTTTAAACTGCTCTCTTGGACAAACCTGGATAGTTGTGTAATGAACGCTGATACTCTCAGCAGGTATTCTGTTTAAACATTAATTGTTAAAACACGTCATTTTCAGTACAAATTGACTGGAAATTTAATTTTTATCTTTAAATTTTGTTAAGTGGTATATTGAAAGTGCAATTACACCAAAAGGAACTTTCAGCTATTTCCCGATTCGGAACTCTACACCTAAATTTTAGGTGTCAATGTTTTACTATTTTTGTCACTATCAACGTCTCCCTTTGTGGGAGAATATTGTCAAAGACTGTAACGACACTAATTAAATATTCATTAAGAATATTCTACGGGGGTTGGAACTTGTTCCCGGTTGGCCCTTCTTAAGGTTTTTACGAAACATTTTTCCTGCAAAAAAAATTGTCTGTCTCACCTCTGAGTGCAAAAGGTCAACTCTGTCGTTAAAGGGTTGTTGCGTTATTATCCACAAAACCTCCCAGTGATGTATAATATGTCTAAGTTATGGGTACCATCTCTAAACCCTTCAGTGTAAACTAATTTTATGTAAAACAAGTTGTTTGGTAACCTTAAATCACTCCAGTGGTAGTCTGTTAACTTTAAATAGAGCAGATAGTTGCGCATGCGCTTATAGTACCCTCTATTCCGATCCTTATCGCATGCTAGGTCCTGAGGAGTGTGCCCAGGGGTCTTTTTTCGAGGTTTTCCCAGATAAAAAAAATAACTTTCTGTGGACGGCTGACTGGTTAGAGCATTAAATGTTGCGATTATCTCATTTGAATTACCTGCTGCAAAAACCTAAAAAAACGAAAACAAACTAGCTTTCCTTCGATAAAATCATGCTTTGTAAATAGCAGTTTCATTCCCAAAGTCAAATGTTTATTCTGTGCATTACACTTCGCCCCCCCCCCCTACCTTCAATAGTTGCGATGCATAACATCGTAGTTTATTTTGATAGGCCTAAATTCACATTGTTATGAGTTCAAAACTCACTTGCACCTCCAAAGCCAGGCCTCTAACGCTCTAAAATCGGCAATTTCCTTTGTTAATGCAGCCTCCGCAATTCCCGTCCAACCAAAACAATGCATTCAATTTCCCTTCCAACCAGAGCGCTCAGCTACCCCGCCCATCCGCGCCGTCATGCCAACTTCCGGTAGTGACAGCTCGGCCCGTTTTGGTCAGTCTCTCCTCCTCCAAGTGTCTACCTCTACCCCACACTCCCCTCCGTCGCTCTCCTACAGGTCCGCGCTTTCCCTCTACCTGCCGGTCAGGCAGAAGGCATAAATACCCAGACCCAGGAGAAATTCGTTAGCACAGCTCAGGATTCTCAAAGCTAGAGGTCGCTAAGCCGGTCGGGAGTGGCGATGCCGCGGTCAGATTGTTGCCATGCCGGGCAAAGGTAGTTGGTTCGTTGGTGGTTGGTTCGTACTTTAACTTTAAAGTTTAAAAGTTTATTTTCGTTAGTTGGTTCGTTAAGCCAAACGGCATTTCGGACGTTAACGACCATAACTTAAGGGTTCACGGTCCCTTACTAAAAACCAGCTTTTTTTTTATCGCTTCTTTAAACGCAGTTTAAATGTAAACAAAGGACGGTTTGATCTTCGTGGGAGGTTCCATCGATTAAACGCTCGGATCGACTTTATATGTAGCTGAGGCTTCTATAATTTAAGGAGTTGACTTATCAACAGCAACTCTAGGAGGTTTAATGCTTTGCTATTGCACGTAGAAAGATAACTGTAGGTTAAGGTCTACTATTACTACACAGTCGAGACTGTTCGTAATTTAGAGGGCTCTTTTGCGAAATCCCCGTTGCCTAAAAACTCACTGTTTCTAATTTGAAATGGTTTTGTGAACATAGCGTTTGTTCAAGTTGAATTTAATGTAAATTCCCCATGTCATTTATAAACTAATCTCAGTTGTTAATTTACCAAATGTAAAGTGCAATATTTTTCTCATGTTTGTTTAAAATAAAAACCTGGAGTTTTTAAACGGCCGTCGGTTTATTCGCTCGTTGTTCGCTAGAAGTTAGTATTTAAGATAATTCTCTTCAAATTTAACTTAGTTAGCCTACTTCCCACCTTGGTGGCAGCGTTACCCACTATTTATTCACTAGTTAGGTCTAACCTTAACACCACCAAAGAAAAAACCTGAGGGCAGTCTTCTTCCACACCAGAAGAACAATCGTCTATATGGCGATTTCACTTTGAAACTGTAAATACTGTACATTATTTCTTTAGGCATAAAGCCGAAACACTTTTCCAGCTTAGTTGTGTTGTAGATGTTGAAAACACACGATATTTTTCATCTGAAAAATGTCCGATGTTCAAACCAGTTTAAAAACTAACCTAAACTGCGATATAGCCCTTTAAAAACTAGCTGGAACATTTAATCTTTTGATTTGTGCACTTAATGCATTTTGGTAAATTTAACTTCTTGCCATGAACCCTACCGGTGCTCCAATGTTTATGTTTGTATATTTTTACGGACCCAGTGTATATTTTTATGTCTATTTTTTATAGCATCTCCATCCAAACTCCGACCGTAGCAAACCTCTAAAACGAAAACAAAGTAGCTTTCCTTCGTTAAAAACCTGCATTGTAAATAGCAGTTTCATTCCCAAAGTCAAATAATTAGTCTGTGCATTACACTTCGTTCCCCCCCCCTTCCTTCAATAGTTGCGATGCCTAACATCGTAGTTTATTTAATAGGCCTAAAAATCACGTTGTTATGAGTTGAAAACTCACTCGCACATTCAAAACCAGGCCTCTAACGTTTCCAAGTCGGCAGCAATCCAAACAGAAGCTCTCGTCTCAGACCACGTGGGCCCGCATTTCAGTATGTTGCTCGGAGTGCCGTCTCAAAATGTGTTGGAGGAAAAAGGACTTGTCTCCCTCCCCACTTACGTGAATGCAATCACCCGTGCACAGGCACGCGCTGCCGATCAGCTCCCTCTCTTACACCCTAATTACCGTGAGAACCCCACTGATAGCGAGGAGTCAGATAACGACTAGATTGAGGTTACTCCAAGAACAGTGACAGAAGGTTTTGTCGACCCCAAACAAGACGTTTTGGACGAGGCTATTTTAGGTCCTAAAACTGAGCAGTTTACACAGCTCCTCAACATTGACAAACCTGAGTTTTTAAAACTCCAGCTTGAATGCCCAACTCTACAGGTATGTTGGAAGTATGCTGAGCTGCCAGAAAGCCGGCAGGACGAAAACAAGCTGTTTTTCGTTGACAACGATTTGCTTTTTCGCAAACCTTTTCGACCTGAGGGAAGGCCGCTAATAAACAGGCAACTAGTTCTTCCCCAGGAGTGTAGAAATTTGGTTCTAAGCACTGCACATGCAAATTCATGGGCTGGCCATCTTAGGCGTTCTAAAACAAAAGAAAGAGTGCTTACAAATTTTTAACGGCCCAAATGTTTTAGTGACATTGAGCAATATGTCTTGACTTGTCTTACCTGCCAGAAAAATGGTAAATCTGGACAGAAGTTTGTTGCCCCTATGGTGCTTGTGCCCATGGATGGGGAGCCCTTTAATCGTTTCATTATTGATATCGTTGGCCCCATTCGACCCTCTAGTAGAGGCGGTTTTAAATATATTCTATCTCTTCTTGATCCGGCAACAAAGTTTCCCGAGGCCGTGCCCCTTAAAGAGGCCAACAGCCAAAGTGTAGTTGACGCCCTCCTCGGCATTTTTTCGAGGTTAGGCTTCCCTTCTGAATTACAATCGGATTTAGGTTGACCCTTCATATCCGCCCTCACCACTTTATTCCTTGAAAAATGCGGAATTAAATGTATTAATTCAAGTGTGAATCATCCACAGTCCAACAACGTGGAGCGCTTTCACAGAACCCTAAAAGCAGTGCTGAGAGCGGTTTGCCACGAGCATCCCTTGGATTGGGAACGATGCCTCCCTGGTGCAATGTTTGCACTCCGTACTGCTCCACACGAGAGTACGGGATTTACATCTGCTGAAATGGTGTATGGCCGAAATTTGAAAGGCCCTCTCGAGCTTGTTAAAAGCCAATGGGTTGAACCCGACGTCCACCCATCTGTCCTCGAGTATATCCTGGATTTACTCCAGAGATTCAAATACTCACGGGAACTCTCACAAGAAAATGTTGTGAAGAGCCAGCAAAAAAATAAGACCTACTATGACCGTAAGGCAGTTGAACGTAAGTTCAAGGAAGGTGATAAGGTTCTAGTCCTTAAACCTGACCGAGCCAATAAGTTAGAAATTTATTGGGATGGACCCTGTGATGTTGTCAAATGCCTTTCAGATACCAATTATTTAATAAAAAAATCGTTTGGTTCTCAAAAGGAGACAGTTTATCACATCAACCTGCTCAAACCCTATCTGCCTAGGGAGGGGTCCAGCAACCATTCGTACAATGACGAACGTGAGTTTACTCACCACGACCATGTTTGGTCCCGCAAACCTGGTGATGGCCATCTTAACTCAAAAGAAGCCATGAGTCTTTTCAAAAAGACGGGAGATTTATCAGAGTCTCAAAAATCAGACTTACTTGAAGTCTTTGACCAGGTAGATGGTGTTTTTTCCACTCTGCCGGGACGTACCGACATTGTCACCCACGATGTGGAGTTAATTGACACTCAGGTGAACCCTTGTAAATATTACAGGCATGCCAAGTTCGAACGTGACTTGATAGTTACAGAGATCAAACGTGTGTTAGATCTGGGCTTAATTGTGGAAACAGATTCCCCACATGGATCCCCCATGATTATTGTACAGAAAGAAGACGCTAGCCCTCGACCGGTAGCTGACTACCGTGAGCTGAACAACAATACGGTAACTAAAGATTACCCCATTCCCAACATTGAGGAATGTATTGAACGTGCAGCCAAGTGGAAATACATTTCCATCTTCGACCTTAACCGTGGATTTTGGCAAGTGCGCTTGACGCCACAGGCTTCAATGGCCGCCACTATCACTACCCCCATAGGGAAATTTGCTCCCCTCATGATGAACATGGGGATGAAAAATGCTCCATTTTGCTTCCAGAAGCTTATGGACAATGTCACTCGTGGCATGGAGGAGTATGTCACTCCTTTTCAAGATGACACCGCAGTTGGTGCCGAAACGTGGCAACAACACTTAGACAACGTTTTTAACTTTCTCTTTGCTGTCAAGAAGGCCGGGTTAACTGTGAACGCAAAAAAATCGCAGGTCGCTTGCAGCAAAGCTACTTTTCTTGGTCACGAAGTGGGCAATGGAACTCGCACCCCTTCAGAAGTGAAGGTCTTGGCTGTTCAAAAATTCGCTCGGCCACAAACGAAAAAAGATGTCCGTTCCTTCCTGGGTCTAGTTGGTTACTACCAACGTTACATTCCCCACTATTCCGAATCTGTGCCAGCCTTACAGACTCTCTGAAAAAGGATGCACCCGATCCCGTTTCGTGGGATGATTCAAAGCAAACTGCCTTTGAAACTTTGAAAACCGCTTTAGTGACGTTTCCAGTCCTAAGAGCCCCCGACTTCAACCAAACCTTTATCCTCCAATGCAATTGTTCCGACCGTGGCACGGGCTGCGTGTTGTCACAGGAATTTGGTGATGATGAACACCCCTGTCTTTACGTTTCACGTAAATTAACAGCCCGTGAGCAAAATTACGGTACTACTGAGAAGGAGTGTGCTTGTTTGATCTGGTCTGTTGCTAAATTACGGCCCTACATCTATGGGACAAAATTTATCATAGAATCAGATCACAACCCACTTCACTGGCTCAAGCAAATGTCTGGCAAAAATCCCAGATTGCTTAGGTGGAGCCTCACCCTTCAAGATTATGGCTACACTGTCCGGTACAAGCCTGGCAAGTTTCACTTAAACGCGGACGCGTTAAGCAGATATTTTGTTTAAACAAGTTCTTAAAGGTTAAACGTTTGGTTTTCAGTACAAATTGACTGAGGATTAAATTTTACCTGCATTTTTAATTTTGTCACTTTAGTCTGTTGGGAGCTCATCTTAAAGCAACTCCCAGTTAATTCCCGTTTTGGCCTTCACACCTAAATTTTAAGTGCCTATGTTTTACTCTTTTTTCACTATCAACGTCTCCCTGTGTGGGAGAATTTTGACAAAGATTGTAACGACACTAATTAAATATTCATTAGGAATATTCTACGGGAGCTGCAATCTGTCCCCGGTTGGCTCTTCTTTAAGTTTTCTACGAAATGGCTTTCTTCCCAAAAACAGCCGTCTGTCTTACCTCTGAGGGCAAAAGGTCAACTCTGTCGTTAAAAGGTTGTTAGTTTTTATCCACAAAATTTCCCAGTGTTGTATTGTTATATGTAAGTTATGGGTCTTATCTCAAAATCCTTCAGTGTCAAATTGCATATGTAAACAAGTTGTTTGGTAACCTCAAACCATCCCAGTGGGAGTAGTTTAACAGTAAATAGAGCCGGTCATTTTATGCGTACCCATAGTATTCGATTCTCCGATCCCTATCGCAGCGGCTAGGTTTATTGAAATGCGGCGGAGGGTTCCTATCGCAGTCATCCCAGAAAAAAAAATGACTAGACTTGAGCAGAGGCAGAATCCGTACGGGACATATTACCAGAGCAGTAGATGGCCTCATTTATTTGTTATAACGAAACAACTAACTTAAACTTTGTACTTTTACTTTAAAACTAGTGTGTTACTAGATAAATGTCTTTTTGTCCCATTTTCAAACACTTGTACGATATTCCTGCACCAAGCAGCGCGGACAGTATTTAGTTAATGGCTGCAAAAACAGTCTTTTTAAATTGTAACTTTTATTTTACTTAAAGTTTTCTGAGCCACAAAAACGTTGGTCCCCCAAAAATACATAACGGCAAAGTCAACATTTATGTAAACAGTGTATTTTATTTCATGTCAATTTTGCTTAAATTTTGGCGGTCTTGTTATCTGCATATCTTGTGTGCACTAACCCTTTATTGTAGCTTTTATTCCGAGTTCTCAGGAACCCCGAATAAAAATCCTGCGTTTGGGGGCGTGTAAACGAGCGCCACTGAAAAGCGCCTGTTTTTCAAGAGAGAAAAAAATTGAAATTTTTTTTTCTTGAGGCACCAAATGCCTCGCCGAGGCATATTTGGCCGTTTTCGCAATAATGGTCCGATTTCCACAAACTCTTCAACGTTTAATAGCCTGTGCAAATACAAGACTCTTGGGGAAGCCCAAATCCGGACTTTCCACCAGGAAGAACCATAAAACTGCGTTTGAAGATCACCTCAAACTCACCACATCGCACTTTCGTCATGGCCGCCATTATGAAACTCTGTACTTTTATATTTGTATTTTATCCTTTTCTTTTTAGGGCAAAAAGCCCGAACAGGACTAGCTTAGTGTATTGTAACAGGATTTATACAGACAACCAATTTGAAGTGTGATATTTTTTATTGTGTTTGTCGGCCGCAATCTATATGAAAAATTTCCACAACGATCGAATTTTAACTTTAAATTTTAAACGTTAAATGTTCTCTGTAACTTAATGCGTTATAGCATTCAACTAGCTAGTTTATTTAACCGCATTTATACTTTATTTATATTCTTTTACCCCCAGAAACGCTACCATATGTCCAAACGTATAAACGTATTACGACCTGTCATTCTACCGGACACGAATTTTTCAGTGTATATATGTTTATTTTAGTTCTCCTCCGACCTGACTGAGACCTACCAAAACCTACGAATAGCTTGACCTACTATTAAACACTAAAAGAATTCTTAAAAAGATCTGTTCAAACCAAATCCGAAAGTCACACTGTGCAAAAAACTTCGAATTACCCAATTTTGCCCCCCTCCCCAGCCAAAACTAGTTGTGGTGTCTAACACTGCAGTTTACCGTTAAAGCTTGTTTAATTTAATAGTAATGTTCTATGCATTACCCAAAGCCAAGTAATAAGCTTTAACAAGAGCCAAATCACGTAGCAATCATGTAAATATGGAATCCGTAGCCAATAATTCAAAATAAAGGCCTATTTCCGAAAGTTCAATTGAGTAAAACTCAAAACAGGCCTGTCTTTTCCATCCCTACTCCTTCAAACGGCTCTGCACCCAGTTCCTTTGTTCATCCGACTTCTCCTCCCACTTTCCATTGTTCTCGAGGCCCTCAGCCAATCAGACCCCCATAGCTACCCCGCGAGTCCGCGCTTACTTCCGGTTATGTGCATAAAACCCCAGCCCCAGAATGCATAGTTAGCACAGCTCACAGATCTCAAGCTAGAGACCGGTCACGCCAGTCGGGAGTGGAGACGCCATGTCCGGAGAGTGCCATGCCGGGCACGATGGTGGTGGTTCGTATGTTATAGTTTAGCTTTTGAAAGTTTAATTAAGGACTCCCATATTCTAAATTTTAGTTTAATTGTAACTTTAACTCTCTAGCTAGAGAATATTATGGTGGAGACGCCTGTAGCGGCATCTTAGGTTTCCTCTCCCCATAACGTCAGAGTGGTTCTCTTTCTAAAAACCAAAATTTCCAGTTTACTTTAAATGGATTTTTAATCTAAACTAAATGACGGTTTGATCTTTGTGGAAGTCAAATTGAAACAAACTGATGCCTAAGTGTAAAATTGCCGGGCTTTTTATTACTTAGAACAGTTCTTGAGGGAACTAAGGGAGGTTGATCTTTTTGTACTTAGAAAACTTAGAAACATAACTGTGGATGGTTGATCATTATGAAACATACTGTCGGATAGACTTTAATCAGTTGCGGCTGTCAAGTCTTGCAGGTGTCTCCGGGAGCACTCATGATTTACTTTTTCTAATGTGAAAATTTACCTTTTATTCAAACCAAGGGTGTTTGTCTGATTTTGTGAAATACTAAGTGTATATTCAAACTTGCTACATTTTGTAAATGCAAACTTGTTGCCTATTTAAATAATTGGTACTCAAAAGCTTTCAGAAGCAAACGTAATGTAAAGTGTTGTTTTCATTTTCTGTCGCAAAAAATAAAACCAGGAGTTTTAAGCTTCAGTCGTTTCCTAGACTTGATTAATTGTATTTTAGTGTAAAACTAAATATGTAGCCCATCTTTAGATTTTAGCTAGTTAAGCAGTTAAATCCACCGTTGGTGGCAGCGATACTGACAGTTTAAGGTTAGGCCCCTTTAATTAGGACCGGCGCTCCAAACCCGTGCTGTGTTGTACAACGAAAAAATTCGTCGTAAACACCGTCGAAACCTTAAGCTGAAACTCCACGTACACCAGGGAAACCGGGGGCGTTACAAGCACCTAAGCCGACGTAGCGTCCGCCGTTACACTGGATATGCCTCGGCGAGGCATTTGGATGCCTCAAGAAAAAAAAATTTCAAATTTTCCGGAAAACAGGCTTTTTTCGATAGCGCTCGTTACACGCCCCGGACGCAGGATTTTATTCGGGGTTCCTGAGAACTCGGAATAAAAGCTATAATGTAAAGGTTAGTGCACCCCAGATATGTAATGAACACAAGACCGCCAAAAATAGGCAACGAAATTGACATGAAATAAAATACACTGTTTACATAAATGTTGACTTTACCGTTTTGTATTTTTGGGGGACCAACGTTTTTGTGGCTCAGAGAACTTTACGTAAAATTAAAAGTTACACATAGAAAATAATGTTTTTGAGGCCATTAACTAAATACTGTCCGCGCTGCTTGTTGCATCAATATCGTACAAGTATTTGAAAATGGGACAAAAAGACATTTATCAAGAAACACACTAGTTTGAATAAAAATACAAGGTTAATTTTGTTGTTTCGTTATAACAAACAAATGAGGCCATCTACTGCTCTGGTAATATGTCCCGCACGGATTCTGCCTCTGCTCAAGTCTAGTCATTTTTTTTTCTGGGATGACTGCGAAATTAACCCTCCGCCGCATTTCAATAAACCTAGCGATAGGGATCGGAAAATCGAATACTATGGGCACGCATAAAATGACCAGTTCTATTTACTGTTAAACTACTCCCACTGAGATGGTTTGAGGTTACCAAACAACTTGTTTACGTATGCAATTTGACACTGAAGGATTTTGAGATAAGACCCATAACTTAAATATAACAATACAACACTGGGAAGATTTGTGGATAAAAACTAACAACCTTTTAACGACAGAGTTGACCTTTTGCACTCAGAGGTGAGACAGACGGTTTTTTATAAAGAAAACCATTTCGTGTAAAACTTAAAGAAGAGCCAACCACGGACAGATTGCAGCTCCCGTAGAATATTCCTAATGAATATTTAATTAGTGTCGTTACAATCTTTGTCAATATTCTCTCACTAAGGGAGACGTTGATAGTGACAAAAAGAGTAAAACATAGGCACTTAAAATTTAGGTGTGAAGGCCAAAACGGGAATTAACTGAGAGTTACTTAAGGATAAGCTCTCAACTGACCAAAAAAACAAAATTAAAAACGCAGGTAAAAATAATTTTCAGTCAATTTGTACTGAAACGAAATGTTTAACAATTAAATGTTTAACGAAAATGCTGGCTTGATGCCGCAACAATCAATAGATGTTTTCCAGGTTTGTCCAGTAGATTCTGAAGTTTTAAAATTTAAAATTCAGTAAATACACTATTTTAGGTTTGGTTGCTCCTAGATGGAGCCACGGTTGTAGCGACAAACTACTCATCATTTAAAGAAAACATGCACTGGAAACTTACTTTGTTAGATTTTCGGTTTACTTGCAACAAGAAAAAAAAACTCTAATTTAGAGAAAACTACTTTAGGTTAGGTATTAAACTTCCATTTTATTGGAAGCACCAATTCAGTGCTAGAGCCATAATAAATGCATTTATTTCCACCCTAGATTGACATACAATTCACACTAAAATATCAGTCCTACTTTTAACAACAAAAAAAAAGGACTGGGGAAAAAAATATGTTTAAGTTTTTTATTTGCTTAACACACTGACTTTAAATTAGATTAAAATTCAGGCAACTTTACTTTACCAAACTCTGGGAAAAAATCAAAGCATATAGGGGGAACACTTTTACTACCGACTTTTAAATTACTGGTTTCCAACTTAAGATTGGGGGAAATTAACTCACGGAACTTAAGCCATTCGTCAAAGCTAAACTCGCTAATTCTGGGTTTTTCTGGCATGACTAAACTTTTGTTTACATCACTAGCTGACAAACTTCGATTTATTTTGCCTTTAAGAGGCAGGTTCAACGTATTTTTCGTTGATTGTTTACACCAACAAAGATGGCGACAGTCCATCCACTGGTCAAGGTGGGAACTAGGGTCTCATTATCTCGTAATGGGTTGTCTTCCGAAGTCTTCAGCAGACCCCTTTCGTCTGCGCTTGAGGACTTCACGACGATTGGCGGGAGCACTGCGGGGGTTTGGGGCTTGACCAATCCCGCGGGGCTGGTTTGTTTACGGCGGTTTTTAGGTTTCCTTGATTGACGTGGGCCGTTTCTGACGGGGGGGCGTAGCCACCTCGGCTGGCACTGGAAAAAAATCACGGGGCGTGGCGATTTCTGGTCTGCGCTGTAGGTTTAATGAATCTAATCCTGTCATGCCCAAAACGACATCGTAGGACGAATTGTTGACCAGTGTAATGCACGCTACAGTTTTTAACACGGTGCCATCATCTAACTTTAGGCTTAGATTTACCTGATCTAAAGTAAACACTTCTTTACACAAGGCAGTTTTACATTTAATCTTACGTTTTAAGCGTGGCCAACTTCTGGCGAGCCTAGCGCTAACTAGCGAAACTGTGCTTCCAGAGTTGCATAAAATATTAATTTTATTTTTCCCTAAGCTACCGGACAAAGTACTAGCCTTAAGAATTTTACTGGCATTTTTCCCAACTGGGAAACATGCATTAACTTGCTGGGGTTTCGAGTTAAGCTCGGGGCATTCACTGCGAAAATGATGGGGAGAGTGACACACGTAGCAGCGCCTAACTCGATCTTGATTAGGCTTAGTTTTTTCACTAGCACTAAGTTTTATGGCAGGGTCACCTCCAGGGTTATCTCCTTTCACACTGACAGATCCGGCCGGATTAGCTGTCGTGTTGTGGTTACGGTTGTGACCACGCTGTTGACCAGTAGGTTTAGAACCTTGGTACGACACTACAGCTATGGGCTGTGTTTTGGCTACACGAGTGGCAGTTACGTTAGCAATTTGTTTATTGCGGGTTGTGAATTCGTCACAAAGTTGGGCTGCTTCAGCCAACGTCCCTAACTTAATTTGATCCGGGATCCATTTCCTAAGTTGGGTAGGGCATGATTTATAAAATTGCTCTAAAAGCATTAAATTGACAAGTTTGTCATAGTCCCGGTTAACTTTAGCCAAAGCTAACCAACGAGTAAACAACGTTTCTAACTCAAACGCGTAGTCAAAAAACTGCTGATCGGCCTCTTTCTCTAGAGAACGAAATTGAGTTTGTACCGACTCTTTAGTCTGGACAAAACGAGCAAGCAATTTATTTTTAACCAAATCGTAGTCTTGCATTTCAGCGTCTGTGAGCTGATCGCAAACTTTAATGAAAACCTCTCCGACGAGGGGTTGGAGTTCCGTGACCCATTGATCTCTGGGGATCTTTTGACTAGTCATTGTACGTTCGAAAATCTTAAGAAAACTGTTGATTTCAGTTTTAGGCGTCCAATTGTTGACGAGACGAACTACGTCCGCAACTTTACCATGTCTTGCAACTGGATTTGGGGGAGCTGGGGGAGCGCCGTTAGCTCCGTTTGGAGCGGGGTTAAGATTTAAGGAAGCAGCGTTTAGCTTTGCTAGTTCTAGCTGCTTGTCTAGTTTGGCTAGTTCCATTGCACTAGCGTGATAACTAATTTGGGCTTCTTGCTCCCTTTCTTGGGTTTTAAGCAAGGCTTCTCGGTCTCGAATTTGAGCCTCTTGATCTTTAAGAGCTAATTCATGAGACCGGCGTTTTTCGGCATCTGCCACTTCTAGGGCTCTTAACTTTAATTCTTTGGCTTTCAGAAAAAGTTCATTTTCTTTAACGGCTAATTCTTTTTTGGTTAAAAGGATTGCTTCTCACTTTTCAATAGCGCTTGCTAATGCATCAGAGAGTTCGTTTAAATCTAATTTGCCATCTTCGAGGGCTGCTCGCAAGATTTGTTGAGATTCGGATCTAGAATCACTAACTGTAAAACCTAAGTTTAAACATGCCTTTTTGAGGTCTTTGTTTTGTAAATCACGAATGATTTCTTCAAGTTGCTCCATTTCGGACATTTTTGCGTTTTAACAGGGTTTCAAAATAAAGCCTTTATAAATGAAACAAAAATTAAAAGCAGCCGCACGATAATTTTGAGCAGAGCGAATTAATTAAAAAACTTCTCTCCCAAATCCAGTAAGTCAATACAAAAAAATACACTCTCAAGAACCTCCAGCACTCTGGTATATGAATAGCTAAATTGCATAAATGCTATCAACTACAACACTCGACTTGGCGGCCTCTAAGCATATCTCGTGTACACTCACCCAATTTTGTACAATCGCTGTACGGTCAGTCTGTCCTTCCTGTTTCCATCGCAACACAGGAAGTCCGGAACTGAAGTTTGGAGTTGAACGTCTCTGGCGGTCAAATCCACGGGACCTCGGTGAAAACACAAAATCCTCGGCTTGGCTGTACGGAGCGCAGGTTTCCTTGCGGGCCTCTTCTCCTACAGCATCGGTTGGGGTTGGGACGGCTCTCGGCTTGAGGACGTCTACTGGAAGCGACAGCTGCTGCTTCCTGGCGCCGGCAGTTGTTGGGGCTGCTGGGCGGGGTTGTACTATTTTATAACTTTAGTACCATCTACTTCGTGACTTTGTGACTTGTCACAGGCATCTGCTTCGTGGCCGTATTGTCGGGACCACTGACGTCTAGTTGGAAGTGGCTTGCATCCTTCTAGGTTTTCTTGCTTGTAGCATGGCAGGGGGGAAACGCTTGACGGGAACAGCACCTGTTCATCCCACCACTGCCACCAGTTGTAACGGCGGACGCTACGACGGCTCAGGTGCTTATAGCGCCTCCGGTTTCCTGGTTTGACACGCAGATTCAGCTTAAGGTGTTGCGGTGATTATTGCGACTTTTACGGCATAAGCACAGCAAGGGCTACTGTCCCAGCATGGGGGATGGAGCGCAGGGTCCTAAATTAAAGGGGCCTAACCTTAATACTGCTGGTATTTCACTGCCACCAGCGATGGAAATTTAACCGTTTATCAAGAGCTAAACTAAAAATGGTTTACATATTTATTTACACTTAAACAGTTAATCGACTAGCAAACGAACTGAAGTTAAAAACTCCTGGTTTTTATTATAACATCAGAGAATATAAAAATTACACTTTACATTTGGTTTGCACGAGCAGCTTTTGAAATAAATTATTTAAAAGCACAAAGTTTGAATTTACAACATGTAATTCGTTTTCACAACTTTTGACTAAAACGACGTTTGTGTTTCAGAATAAAACAACCACTTAATTTTTCGACTAGAAAAAGCAATACTGAACGCTCCGCAGAGTCGTCCGCAAGACTGAACAGCCCAGGCTGGTTACAGTCTATCAAACAGTATGTTTCAAACACGCATGAAAGATCAACCGTTTCACAGTTTTGTTTCTAAGTGATAAAACAGAGCCTTAAACCTCCCAGAGTTGCTGTTTACAAGTCAACTCCTCAAATTATAAAAGCCTCGGCTACTTATAAAGTCCGTCTGGAGTGAATAACCAATGAATCCCACACAAAGATCAAACGGTCAGTTATTTGAATTAATGTTTAAAACAAATAAGGAAAAATATGGTTTTTAGAAAGAGTACCACTCTGACGTTATGGGATGAGAAACCTAAGATGCCGCTACAGGCGTCACCACCATAATATTCCCTAGCTAGAGAGAGTTTAAGTTACGAATTTAAACTAGAATTTAGACTTGAGGGGTCCTAAATTAAATTTTCAAAAGCTAACTACAAACATACGAACCACTGCCATTTTGCCCGGCATGGCATCCCACGGACATGGCGTCTCCACTCCCGACTGGCGTGACCCTTCTCTAGCTTGAGATCTGTGAGCTGTGCTCTGGATGCTTTGAGCTGGGGGGTTTTATGCTGGAGAGGGGGGAAAACGTGGACGTCGAGGATAGCTGCGGGGGTCTGATTGGTGGAGGGTCTCGAGAACAATGGAAAGTGGGAGGAGAAATCGGTTGAACAAAGGGACTGGGTGCAGAGCCGTATGAAGGAGTAGGGACATGTAAGACGGAAAAGATAGGCCTGTTTTGAGTTTCACTCAATTGAACTTTTGGAAATAGGCCTTTACTTTGTTTTATTGGCTATGGATTCCATATTTACATGATTGCAACGTGATTAGGCTCTTGTTAAGGCTTGTTACATGGCTTTGGGTAATGCATAGACATTACTATTAAATTAAACAAGCTTTAACGGTAAACTGCAGTGTTAAACACCACAACTAGTTTTGGCTGGGGAGGGGGGCAAAAAGGGGTTTTCGAAGTTTTTGCACAGTTTGACTTTCGGAAATGGGTTAAACAGATCTTTTTAAGAATTCTTTTGGTTTTAATAGTAGTTCAAGCTAGCAGTAGCATTTGGTTGGGTCCAGTCGGGCTAAGAGGAGAACTAAAATAAACATATAACACTAAAATTCGTGTCCGGTAGAATGCCGATGTCTAATTACTTGGACTAATGGCAGCGTTTCTGGGGGTAAAAGATTATTATAAAAGGCTAAATAAATGAATAAATAGTCTAGCTTGATGGTATGCTAAAACGCATAAAGTTAAAGTGGAGGTTTGAACCCTAAAGTTAACGGACAATGTTTGATCTAAGTGGAAATTTTTCATAGTAGTTGCGATCATTCAAACACAATAAAAAATATCACACTTCAAAAATGGTTGTCAGTACATGGACACAAGGTTCAGTGCCTTTCTCCTAAAATACAACTAAGCTAGAGTTTGGGGCTTTATGCCCGAAAAGAAGAGTGATAAAATCAAAATATACAAATACATTTTATAACAATGGCGGCCATGATGAAGTAGCGCTGCTGGTTTTGAGGTGATCTTCAAATGTAGATTTGAGAGTTTTTGAGATGGAAAGTCCGGATTTGGGCTCCCCCAAGAGTCTTGTATTTGGACAGGATATTAAATGTCGAAGAGTTTGTAAGAATCGGAACTGGGTGCAGAGCCGTTTGAAGGAGTAGGAACATGTAAAACGGAAAAAGATAGGCCTGTTTTGAGTTTCACTCAATTGAACTTTCGGAAATGGGCCTTTACTTTGTATTATTGGCTACGGATTGAATATTTACATGTTTGCAACGTGATTAGGCTCTTGTTAAAGCTTATTACTTGGCTTTGGGTAATGTCTAGAACATTACTATTAAATTAAACAAGCTTCAACGGTAAACTGTAGTGTTAAACACCACAACTAGTTTTGGCTGGGGAGGGGGGCAAAATGGGCAATTCGAAGTTTTTGCACAGTTTGACTTTCGGATTTGGTTTGAACAGATCTTTTCAAGAATTCTTTTAGTGTTTAATAGTAGATCAAGCTATTCGTAGGTTTCGGTGGGTCACAGTCAGGTCCAGAGGAGAACTAAAATAAACATATATACACTGAAAAATTCGTGTCCGGTAGAATGCCAGGTCGTAATGCGTTTATACGTTTGGACATATGGTAGCGTTTCTGGGGGTAAAAGAATATAAATAAAGTATAAATGCGGTTAAATAAACTAGCTAGTTGAATGCTATAACGCCTTAAGTTACAGAGAACATTTAACGTTTAAAAGTTTAAAGTTAAAATTCGATCGTTGTGGAAATTTTCCATATGGATTGCGGCCGACAAACACAATAAAAAATATCACACTTCAAAATGGTTGTCTGTACAAACCTCCTACAATACACTAAGCTAATATGTTTGGGCTTTATGCCCTAAAAGAAAAGAATAAAATGAAGATACAGAAATACAGAGTTTTATAATGGCAGTCATGATGAAAGTGTGATGTAGTCGGTTTTGGTCAATCTTCAAATGTAGTTTCAATGGTCTTCAAGGAAGAAAGTTCAAAATTGGGCTTCCCCAAGAGTCTTGTATTTTGACAGGCTATTAAATGTCGAAGAGTTTGTGGAAATCGGACCATTATTGCGAAAACGGCCAAATATGCCTCGGCGAGGCATTTGGGTGCCTCGAGAAAAAAAAATTTCATTTTTGGAAAAACAGGCGTTTTTCGGTGGCGCTCGTTTACACGCCCCCACACGCAGGATTTTATTCGGGGTTCCTGAGAACTCGGAATAAAAGCTATAATAAAGGGATTAGTGCACACAAGATATGCAGAAAACAAGACCGCCAAAATTTAAGCAAAATTGACAAGAAGTAAAATACACTGTTTACATAAATGTTGACTTTGCCGTTTTGTATTTTTGGGGGACCAACGTTTTTGTGGCTCAGAAAACTTTAAGTAAAATAAAAGTTACAATTTAAAA
>JAHWFP010083773.1:0-27721 GCA_023313725.1 Lithobius niger
GTTCAACTGCAGATTGTAATACTATCTCCCATTTGTTGGGAATTGGGAAAGTACTACTATTTAAAAAATCTGAGAAACAATGAGATAGTAATTATTTAGCAGACCAAGTAAACCAGCATCGAAAGAGGGCATCATCAAAGCCCTCAAATGCTTCAGCTTCTCAGTATCATTCCTTTCAAGTCTAACACAAGGGTCACTGTTGGATACGCGATGTGGAGCCAATACGACCTGAACACTACGGGTGGGACGGTAAAGACAAATTAGTGATAATCACACAAAAAAAAATTCCACCAGCATTTCCTCACTTTCTTGCTGAAAGATAGTGCAAAATAAAGCGTGACTGTTGCAATGACGGTTTCCACAGCTTCCTCCTACTCCTTAAGCTAGGGCCTTAATGGGCCTCTTTACCTTGATGCTATATGGCTCCATACTATGTACTCTGTATACTCTATATCTTTATTAATGTATTCCAGTAATGCTATGTACTTTGATGTATGGTCCAGTCCCTGGAGATCAGTGGTCAGGATGGCTCTGGCATTGCCTGCCCCTAGAGGTAGCTGCTCGCAGAGATGGCTTATGGGATACCAGGATATAGTACAGGAAGTACCTTGCACCACCAGTGGCAGGTACTGGCGGCAGCTCTAGGTACTTAAGGCCTTGCAGCCCTCCTTGCAGCCTCACTCTGGGAGCTAGTCCCTAACCAGCTAAGAACTCTTCCTGAAGCGTGCCACTCTGCTAGAAGCCCCGATCAGAGCATCCTTGAACCACTGGACAACATCTCCTAAGGACAGACCGTGTGGCCCTGGAATAAACCCTGAATTTACCATCCTTCTGGCGTTCTTCCTTGTACCAGGCATAGCGGGGTTGCACTGTGACTAAAGTATGAACTATTTGTAGAGAATACTAAGGTACCAGCTGCTTAAATTCTCTCTCAATAGGTTACACCGAATCTTATGAACACGAACGATTTTGTGACAACAAGGCCAAGAAGTAATAAGTAGACGGTGGCCCTATTGCAGTCGCCATTTTCCAAATGTTCCCCAAAATAATTTATTTTAGACTTTTAATACGTTGTTAGCAGTCCTAATAAAAGTGCAACAAACAAGGTTTCTCTTCTTTTACAATTAGTTCTGGGTAAAGTTGCATTTTACTGAGTTCTTGCATTTTACTGAGATAATGAAGGTATCAGTAGCAGGTATTTGATTCCTGAATGCGCTACTATTGAATCCGGAACCAATTTCTTCTGCATGCGTGCTGGCAGGAAGTTGCCGAAGATTTTATTGATAACTCCACAGATCCATCAATCGCGTCGAAAGGTATCGTTTCTGCATTAATAGACAGTTTTGGAATGCTCTGCTAAGTTTCCTGTAAGGTTTCCAAAGTGCTTCCAACCGTCGCAAATATATTTGGATTAGATTTGCGGCTTTGGAAGATGAGGTATGCCTCTTTCATTAAGCCTCTTCTTTGAACAGCACTTAACAAACTTAGTAAAATTGTATAGCTAACCATAAAGGAGGTTTGCAAGAGAGTGAAGGTTCCCAGCATGCAACGGTCTTGAAACTAGACGCTGCATTGTTTCTGGTATGAAGGCCTAGGTTTAAAAATCTTAAAACATTAATTAAGTTACCATGAAACAAAGTCAAAAACACCAGAAGTACTTACTCTCAAGTGCATCCACAATTCTGTTAGCCAGTCGTGGCTTTCTAGATTAAATAATGGGTTGTCATAAACCAGAAATTAATTTTCTTGTCTTTTTTATGATTTTGTTACAGGAAGTATTAGCAAAACGCTTGCCGAGAACTTGGTCATAGACCTCGTTCTACTTTTGTTTTACTGCATTTTCTGTTGCTGTGTAGGCCTTTGCGGTGTATATATATGGAGGAAACGAAATAGGTAAATACTCATTATTGATGCATGGAATTTTTGTTAAATTGGGTGACCTCCTATAGGACCTCACTAATATCTTTTGAGAGAAAAAATTGTTTGCCATGATCTTTAGTGATTTTGTTGCCATGGCCTTGTGTTACACATATAGACCAGTTGATATCCGTTTGTTTGACGACTGTTTTCAATTAAAACTTTTTCAGATAACATATTTCCAATTTTATTCGGTCTACAGCCAAACGTCTTTGCTGTCTGCCGAAAGTTATTTTTTGGGCCACTTAAATAACAGCATTTCCTATCAAGACTAACACAGTTTTTTTTCCTTAAAAGGTGAAATGTTTACTGTTTGGAAATAATTATGTCTATGAATCGAGTACTAACAAATTAATTTATTTGACGTCTGAGAGAGTTTTTTTTTATATCGTATGTTTCATTTAATATCCATATCGATGAAAGTGACAATTGCTATTTTCTAGCCGTTTAAGATCAGGGTCAACCCTAATAGGTCAAATTTTTTCTAATATTTTTTCAAGGGGCAAATGCTCATCTGCTTGTCAAGTTTGTGCCCAAAGTAATGCAGCTACCTCTTTGAAATTTTTTTGAGGCTGACCAGGGTATTGTAGTTATGAAACCAGCGAGGATCATGATGCAAAGTTGATATTGGGCAGTGAAAAAATTTCTCAAGATACCATCAACCCTAATGAAGGGGCGCATAGTATTTCTTTTTTTTGGGGGGGGGGGGACGGCAAATACTCTCCTACTTGTCAAGTTTGTGACTAAACTAATGCCGCTATATCTTTGAAATGTTTTTAGGCTTAACAGGGTGCTGTATTGAGACTAAACTAGAATCATGATGCTAAGTTTATATTAGGCAGAGAAGAAAATTTCTCGAGGCACCATCGACCCAGCAAATACTGGGGGACCAAGGGGGGGGGAAATGGACTCCTACTTGTCATGTTTGTGACTAAACTAATGCAGCTATCTCTTTGAAAATATTTTTAGGTTTAACAGGGTACTGTAGATATGAAACTGAATTAGGATCGTGATGCTAAGTCGATTGGTAGAGCGGAGGGAGCGAAGCGAGCGGAGGGAGCGAAGCGAGCGTAGTGTAGCCTATAACAGACAGACACTGAATTGCAAAATGTTGGTTGGTCCGTTGGTTAGTTGGTTGGTTGGTTGCACTTTTGAAGGCCGGGTGGAGCCCAAGCTAAAGGGCAGATTGCTATGAAATTTGCCATATTGCTAGACAGCCCAAATAGTATTGCTGATCTCGAATTTGCCATAAACTGATCAATTAGAATCCACGAAATAACGATTTTTCTAATTTATCGATCTAAAACTCGCCATTGTAAATTCTGAACCCTGAATAGAATAGTTAAGGAATTCCAGCGAAGCATACACTGTTCTGCTGGTAATCAAACTTTTAAAAACCGTCAAAATAAATCATCGTTGCTTCCTTATAGCTGAAAATCCTTTTCGACGTAGCTCAATGAAATAACAACTTTTCATTGTCGCATTTTAACCATTAGAGAAAGGGCGGCAAATGGACAACACAGATGGATTCGTTAACGACTTACATTAGTTTCATGTGAAAAACAATGCTTGGAGGAATTCGCCCATTATGACGATCAAACACTATCAACTGGAATCTTAAATTTGTAACCTAAGATCGCCGCAGCATCAGGAAACTATTTATACAGGACTAAAGTATAATGCATACGATGTGTTTACACCACAACACGGAACAATACGATGGCTTCATATAATAATTTCAATATTCCTTGGTTGCTATGGAAACTGTGGATTTTAAGCCTATCCCCATATCCGTTGGCAACCTGTGAGCGACGCTATTCACGAAAAAACTATCAATCCAGCGTTGCAAGGAAGAATAGGCTTAACCTTGAACGCAATATGCCTAATAGTTCTCTCTGCTGTTAACGTTAAAATTAGGCCTAAATGTTCTGAACGCTTTAGAATTCACACCGAAGCTAACATCGTTTGACCTACAATATGTGACAATTCCAAAATTAAAAAAATTAGCGTTCGCAGATGGAGTACCACGTACCAGAAGTGTGCGCTTCGACATCGTCGTAGGAAGCGGCAGTGTGCCGCGGATCTATTGAATCTTT
The DNA here is from genome assembly GCA_023313725.1 of Lithobius niger. NCBI lineage: Eukaryota > Metazoa > Arthropoda > Chilopoda > Lithobiomorpha > Lithobiidae > Lithobius > Lithobius niger. The sequence continues at coordinate 4,014 of JAHWFP010083773.1, forward strand.
TGATTATCGTAAAGTACTCTCGTTACTGTGATTGTTTGGCTTTTAGTTAAATGCTTTATTAATAATAGTTTAACTCTGTGTGCCTAGGTAATATGGTATCCCACTGTGAGTAGTTGTATCGTGTGAATAGTTGTATTTGGTTTTCTGTATCCGAGCGTGTTGCTAAGGGCCGAGGCTTGCGGTAATAAAATCAATCAATCTAGGAAAGATACTATACAATAATTATAAACAATACAAGCATTATTGGCAGTGGCACGCTCCCTATACATGTGACTTTAGTTTACGCCTTAGACGTTTTATGACAGAAATAAAGTAATGTATGTAGCATCTCTGGCTCGGCCGTAATTGTGAGCTTCAGAATTCTGTAATATGTATAGTAATTATTTTTTTTACTAAATTAGTGATGGTACGAAACAATAAAATATACCAGCAATAAAAACACTTCATGCTTATATTCTGTTGAAGTGTAGTACTGTAAAAAAGATATTAAATCTAAACGCAATACAAACACCGCCAAGGTTAAATCTATTAGCCAAGTTAATCGCACCGAATACTACTTTGGACGTTAAATGACAATTTGGAAGATTGCTACCGCGAGTACCAATGTTCTAGTTTTCATTTAACTTTCAAACTATCGGTCAGTGCGATTAACTCGGCTCATAGGATTAACCGTGGCAGTCGTTCACTGGTTGAACGATATCACTACTTTCGAAAGCCAGCCCCTTTGGGAAACTTGGCAGCCTCTCTTATACCAGTTTTGGTTTTCGGTGGACATCCTTGATCCGAAGTAGAGTGATAATTAAACAATTACAATTAACAATTACAAGTACTTTTGTCCGGCTTTATTTTTCGGTTGATGAACCAAACAACAAGACCCGGGTTGCTGCTTAAATCTTAGTTTAAACCAAAGGTCACTAATCATTCGTGAGCTCAGTTGAATTGTTTCAGAAAGCATCATGTAACTGCCGCCAACGATACAGAGCAACCTATACAATGAAGTGAGCAAATGTTGTAACATTGCAGAAAACAACTCGAACACTGTTATGTAGCGTTGATTGTTATAGGACATTTTTTAAACATAATTCGTTTACCCTTGAGGTTTAACCTTTATCATTAACGCAAGACACGTTTTGATAGCTAACAAAAAGAGAGAGTGCAACTGCATATGCGCTAAAACAAAAATTTGCTCGTTAGAAAGGGGGATACTTTAGCAAAGAAAAGTTAGCGCTGGGGAAGGTTTGAGTCAGAGGATGCACTGAGTCGGTGAGAGAAGCGATGAGGGTTCGCTAAACGTAACTGGGCAAAAAGGATTTCAATGAAACTTATTTTTACAGCGCACTGACATACAACAGATACACCTGACCAAACCAATTTTTAAAACGGTCCATCCAACTACAGCCATGCGCAAAACGGAATTACAAGGAAGTAACATAATTAGCTATCAAAAATTATTTCGTGCAACGATGCTTGAGCACCTCAATTTTTGAAAGTACATCCTGTGATTTGATTCATAAGATTCACTGATTGAGTGAGCGAAGCGAACGACAATTAACGTTGTAAGACTGAGGTCATTAGTGTTCACTAAGCATAACCAAACGAAAAGGTATTTAAAGAAACTAAATTTGATGCAGCACTGACATACAAAAGATAAACCTGATGTTAAAATTTTGAAAACAGTGCATCCAACACCACTATTGCACAGCACGGGCTTTAGCTAGTATACGCACACACATAATTGCTAATGGGTATCCAAGTTTGAATTCACTACAAAATTGATTAATGTGTAAGAAAAATCTTTTAAGCTTATTCAGCCGGACAACTTTTAGGTATAATACTAATTTAAAGTTTAATGAGGAGTGGCCATTGTACTTAGTTGCTAATTTATTTAACTTCAGATTTTAAATAACTGAATGATGTAATACTCTGAGGTTTTTTGTGAGCTGATTTAGTTTTGATGAAATATTTTAGATATTTCCCTTAATTGTTTTGCCATAATGGAAGTTTTCTTTTATTAGGGTAACATGCAGTTTACTGTTTTTTATTTTATTTTTAATAACTCTTTCGCTTTTATAATATTTTTTTTTATTGTCACAGTGTAATCTTGTAGCGATGGAATGTCACACAGTTTTAGATTCTGTTAGATTTTTTAATTTTAATTTTTGTCCTTTGTGTTTGAACAGCTGCTAGTTGTTTTGTATTTCCAGCGTCTGTTATTTTATACTTTCTGTAATAGTAATAGTTTATTTTAAATGCACGAAGTTCATAACTACCTTGCATTGGCCAAAAGATAAACTCTTCAGTCAAACACTAGGCTTGTACAAGAATGATGTAAATGACACAAAATAAAAAAAAAACTATCCAACATTTCGGAACTACCAGTAAAAAATCAAGAAAGTGGCAGGATAAATTACGACGATACACCAAAACAGTAAAGCTTAAAATGTCCATAAAATATAAAACGAAGTGATTACGATAAACAAATATTTGTAAAAAAAAAAAGAGTTAGCCTATCTTTCGATGGTTTCCTGTATCATATACGAATAAAAATTAAAAATATTCTAATGAAATGTAATCACTAGGTAGAAAACGTTTCACTTAATGCAAATGTGAGTTACAAAAAAAGAGGTAATTCTGGAGGAGGATAGGCTAGTCAATTGAGTAATTGGAAAATCATTAAATTTCTGGGCATTTGGTTTACAACATTTTAATGTACTGCTCAAGCATTGTCGTATATTGTCTGTGCAATTGTAGAAAAGATTGAAAAAATGATCATAACTCCTAAGAGCGAAAACAAAGCTGTAACTAAATGATATCACGAGGAAATTGAGCCTCAATCCAACAGATTTAAAACATTATTCCGGTTACACAAACAATATTCCGAATTAAACTTACTTAAGAAAGGTCTTATTCAAGCATTTTTAGTGGAAGTGCTAGATTGTGACCAAAAAACTATTTCCACTTAAAACTAATATTAAACAATTTTATCAGATGGAAAACAAAGGTATTTCAAATAATCCTCATAAATAAATTTATCAAGAAAAGTCATACTCAAATTTAAAAAAAACATGATAGCAGAAGAAAAGGCTTATACCATCTGAGTTGTACACCAGTTCTGAAAACGAAACATACCCTTTACGAATAAACTAAAAATTAAACATTTTTCTAATAACGTTGCATTCAAATTTAGCATAAAGGTAACCTTTCTGATTCATCTTTGTATTTTACATAATGAATAAAGGACCTGAAACTCTCTTCTGCCCGACTTTTGTTGCTTCAGAAACTCATAAAAGGTCTACTGTGCACTAATTAATGTAGTCATATTCCCATTTAAATTTAATTATATTACGTGGCAAGTATATGGTAAGGTTTATGATCAAAACATCAAATCAGATTAAGTATTGTTATGAGAGAATACAATAGGAATTGAGATGATATGCTGTTATACAGATTCGCTACAAGTGAGTCCCAATTTTCCTCATCCCGCTCCCCCTCCAAGATGAAAATTCATTGCTGTCGTAATCGCACCGAATTTATTTTACGCCAAAAGCAGCAGTTCTGTAAAAACCTGCAATGGTTCAAGAAAATACATACTTGATGAAGTTAGATGTTTAGCGACCCAAGTTTTATATGGGTGGAGTAGAGCAAAGCCAATTAGATGCACATTTATCCGACATTTTTTGGTGAATTCTAGCTTATTGTCAAGATAAACATAAAACAAATTACAAAGTCATTAAAAATAAGTGAGCCTACAACCCAATCCATCCTATATTCCTGACGAAACTGGTACGGTGTAATGATGTAATTAACAACCAAAAACCACACAAAAATAAATTTAAAAAAAATAGGGATTCTTGGTGTGCATGATGGACTGACACAGACCAAAGTGTGGAATGGTAGCAAATTTGGCCCAGGTGGTGGAACGATATACCTTTAATATCTTTTAGCAGTTCAAAATATTCTTTATATTTGTGTGCATTTAGTAGTATGTGATTATTGAGGGGTGGATCAAAAATTGTGATAAAACTGGTTTCTACATTAGTTTTAGCTGGTATGTTAGGAACTTAGGATAAAATGTTTGTGTTGGAAATGTAAGGTTGGTGACCATGATTTTGAAATGCTGAAGGATGTGGATCGTGGGATAATCACAACAGGCACTTGATTATTACAGTAACTTCAGCAATCTATTTATTAGTTTTCCGGGCCTGGGTATAGTCATAAGACTTGCCCACGTTTTACCCAGTAAAACCGATAGTCGTTACACTCCATTTCAGGCTGATATAGGATATCTAACAATGAAAACTCAACAATAACAGCGATATGTTAACCATACGTAATAATAACGTTAATAGCCTTTCATTCCCCTCTTATAACGTATTGTAACTATGGGATAACATGAGCTACAGATTACTACAAATACGCTAACAAAACAAATTCCCTTTTGAGTGGTAAGAATGCCAAAAATAGTCTGGTCATTCAGAACCATCTACGGCTAATACTAGTTAGACTTCTATCGATGACCAAAAAAAAATCAATGCAGAGAAAATTGATCTTGCATTACTTCCATAAGTCGGGATCCGGTAATATTCTTAGTAAGTGGGTCGGCTGGCATTTGAGCACTTGGACAGAAATATAGTTGGATATTATTTTTATCAAGCTCATCACGAACGTAGTTGATTTTTCGTGTGTAATGCCTCGAATGGCTACTACCACCATTGACAAGCAAATCGATAGCCGACTGTGAATCGGTATGCACTGGAATCGGGTAACTAAGTGCAATAGGCCATAACTCACTGAGTAAACCACGGAAGGGAACTAACTCCTTAGTGACATCACAAATTCCAGTTACCTCGGCTTCACAGGAGGAATGAGCCACTAGAGTCTGTGTTTTACTGGACCAGATCATGGGTGCAGTTCCAAGACATATTACATAACCCGAAACACCTTTGCTAGCCTCCACAGAGTCCCAAGAAGCATCCGAGAAAGTTTGCAAATTCGTGATGGAGTCGGACACAAAATGAATTTTCTTATTTATCGTCCCCTTTAGAAAACGCCAAATTCTTTTTAAAGCTGTTAAATGGGGCAATTTTGGTGCTGCAGACCTTCTTGCGAGCTGGACTACGTTGTAGAGGATATCAGGACGTGTTTGTATAGCTAGAAACATGAGGCATCCCAGCATCTCGAGGTAACTTGTTCGGTCAACTGAAACTGAAGCATCGCATTCGTGAAGAGGCTTTAATGTTGCTGAAACCGTCTTAACAGGATTGGCATTTTCAAGTCCGAAGTGCTTGAGTTTGGATTCTATATAGGAACTATTAGACAGGGTAATATGGCCAGGAGTATATTGAATTTCGAAGCCAACATATTTTTGTCCGTGAACTTCTATAATTTCAAGGTGTTGACGAAGAGAAGACAAAAAGGATAGATACATCGGTTCTGTTTTAACACTGATGAGTTTATCGTCAACGAATAAACAAAGGATCAGGTCAAGATTTCCGGACCGTTGATAAAAGACACATGGGTCGTATTGTGATTGAGTGAGGCCTACTTTATGTAATACGTCGCACACACACTGATACCAGTTTCGGCCAGATTCTGAAAGTCCGTATAAGGACTTGTCTAGCAGGCACACTAACTCCACTCCATCCCCCCGGGTGGTGACATAACCAGGTGGCTGGGAAAGGTAGACTGTGCGCGTGAGCCGGCCAAATAAGTAGGCAGTCACTGTATCTAAATAGTGCAAGCGGTGATTTAGTTTAGCAGTCAAGGCTAGGACAAGACGTACGGAAGAATTGCGAACTGTAGGTGAATAAGCGGTTAGGTAGTCAATCTTTGGCTTTTCAGCCCAGGCGGCGGCCACCAAACGTGCTTTGAGTTTCCGTAATGACCCGTCTGGATTCAGCTTCCTGGCGAAGACCCATTTCGATTTTATAACTTTAACATGCGGAGGGCGAGGTATGAGAGTCCAGACTTCGTGTGATGCTAACGAGTCAAGTTCAGACTGCATGGCCATCTTCCACTGGACACTTTCAATTGAGGAAACGGCCTCGTCATATGTACGTGGAGTTGGTGGTGAAGAAAGGGTATATATTTGATGCAGAAACTGAAGAGGCTCAAAATCTGCGGGGTCATCATCAGAATCAAGTTGGTCGTCATGAAAGGTACAATGAGCTTGGCGTTGCTGAGCCCGACGTTGTTGCATTACAAGTTTGGTGGTGCCTGGAGGCCTACCACGACCCCGATGTGGTCCATAAACAGGAAGTTGAGGATCAGGAGGGTCAGGCGGTGGATCTGGTGGTTAATTGGGTAGAGGGTTGACCGGGTGACCAGGCCGAGCCCGGAGTCTCGGTGGGGAATCATTGTGATGGTCGGTATCTACTACGTAGTGAGATGGTGGAGGCTTGGATGGTGGAGGCTGAAGAAGGTGGCCACCACGAATGCCCTCATTAAAACGAACATCACGTGATACAATAATTTGCATAGATTCTATGTCCAATAGACGAAAGCCTATACTGCGATTCGCATAACCTAAGAAAATGGTTGGTTTCGCAGTGGGACAGAATTTTGTGCGTTGGTGTAACGGTAAAATGCGATAGGCCAGGCAGCCAAAAGTATGTAGATGCCTGCCTGATGAGGGATAACGTTCTGGAGCCCAGCGGCCCATAGGTGTTTGTTGGGCATAACTCAGTAATGGTTTGGACGGTAGGATATTGTGGAGGTAACAAGCTGTTTCCACAGCAAAGCGCCAAAAACGAATCGGTAAACAACTGTGTTCTAGGAGTGTGGTCGCATGGCTGATGATACTCTGAAAACTACGTTCAATGATCGGATTCGTCGTGGAGAAAATGGTGTGGAGAATAGATGTTTGATTCCACGAGCCGCTAAATAAGATTCAAAAGGTTGAGACCTCCATACAGGTTCATTGTCTGAGTGGATGGTCAATAAACGAGTAGAAGTTTCATTTTCTCTTTGGAGTATAAACGTGTGTAAAGCTTGTAAAACTTGCGACTTCTCCTGGAGGAAGAATGGAAATACACGTCTGGAGTAGTCGTCGATGAAGAGGAGGAGGAATCGGGCTTCGAGGTGTGTTGGCGTTCGAATGGGTCCTGTCAGATCGACATGTAAAAGTTGTAGAATGCGACTAGATTTTATAGGCGCTGTCCTCAGGTAAGGTAACCTCTTGCTCTTACAAGTGATACAAGCTGTACAGGGGATCGTAGTTGCCTTTCCAAAATTGATGCCTGTAAGTAGGTTATGACGTTGAATCCTTTCCATGGTTTCATTGGAAGGATGACCCAAACGTTCGTGCCACAATTGCCATAATGGTAATTCGCAAGGTAAATCCTCATATGTTGCAGGTGATGTTGTCGTGGTACGAGAAGCATATATTCGAGGTGACGGGGTGATGACAGTACCAGTGAGACGGTAAACATCATTTTTCATTAAGGGTCCTTCCGCCAATAAACTCTTGTCTTTGTATAACCGAAAACATAAGTCGCCCTGGTGGATGTGGACACCCTTCCTATCCAACCTGGGTGTAGATATGAGATTAGCAGCGGTATCCTTAGAATAAAGCACGTCTTCTAAACGTAGTATAGCATGCCCTGTATCTATACGTATAATACCCCTTTTGGTTGCAAGGATACTAGCGCCCTTCGAAGCCAAGAATATTTTAATTGAAACTGTAGTACAATCCATAAGCCAATCATCCCTACAGGTCACGTGTGATGTCGCTCCACTATCCAGGGCAAAATAGTTCTGAGCAGCCTGGAAATCTACATTCGGTTTGGAAATGATCAAAGCAAATTCCCTGCGTGCAGACATGGATTTCAGGATTTGCGGATTATGACGTTGTTGGTTCGTACTTGACAGACGTAGAGTCTCTGGACGGTGGTAAGAGTCATCTTTGTCCTCGAGTTCTTCGTAAAGTTCCTCCGACTCCATTCCTGGAAAATCGGTAGTATCCTCGACAAAGTCACGTAACTCTTCTTCTTGAGCAATGCGTAATCTAGGTTTTTGAGGAATAAATTTCCTTTTTTGGGTTCGGTCGTCATTTGATGATGTGGGGTGGTCGGTTTTTTTCTTTTGTTCTGCGAGATAACGCTGTTTAATGCGGCAAGTTTCTTCTGAATGGTTTTGGCGTCGGCACCATGCACATAATTATGAGGGCCGCTGGGGCCGTTGTTCTTGTACGTATGGTCTTCGTTCACATTCATTGCTACTCGCGGAGCGGATGCGGCTACTATTTACAGTGCGTCGCGAGGACAGTAATAATTCCGATTCGTTGGTATTATGTTGGGCAGGATGTACGTATTTCATGCGATAATCTGCGTCTATAAGACGTCTTTCCATTTCGGCAAATGTCAATGCAAGTGTAGCTCTGAGAGTTTCCACTACAGGTTGCCACTTTGCGTGCCGTATGCCTCTCAAGGCATAATGTATGATGTCGTCGTCAGCAATTAATCTACCCGAGCTACGACAGGTATGCCCGAGTGATTTAATTCTGGCAAAATAGTTAGTCATGCTTTCATCCGGAGATAACAATAAATTATGAAAAGAATCCAAGTGTTGGAGTTGAATTGCGGTATGACGGACATTATATCTTCGGGCCAGATCGTCCCATATAGTTTTAACGTTTGTAATTTCAACATAATTGAGTAATTCAGTATCACCAAGGCATTTCGTGACAAAATTCAAGGCTGCGTTGTTACGAGTTTGCCAACGATCTCTTACGGCGGGATCTACGTCAGCATGTGGTTCATCTTGCGTTAATGCTAATGAATAGCCTTCTTGCCTAAGATGGTTTACTATTTTCGTGCGCCATAGGATATAGTCACTACCATCAAAGATTTTTATTCCTTTATAGTAAACATCTGCGGTAGATGATGCCATAATGGTGCTATCATTCATATAAAGTAATGAAGGGTATAGATGCTGGAAAGTGCTGGTATAGGTTAAAACGCATGTAAATTGTGCGTGGCAAATGCTTAATAAAAAAATGAGCAATAATGATTACATATAGAAGCTGATTTCGTTACGTATCTGCCTTTTCAAAATTATTTCGGAATTTTTGTCAGACTTACGTTGATATTATATTGTAGCTGGTCGTTGAGGCTGCCATCTTTAATTCTGTCTGGCTTGTTGGCTGATTCCGATGCATTTTTAACCATTAGCTCTGCTGCCAATTGAAGGATGTGGATCGTGGGATAATCACAACAGGCACTTGATTATTACAGTAACTTCAGCAATCTATTTATTAGTTTTCCGGGCCTGGGTATAGTCATAAGACTTGCCCACGTTTTACCCAGTAAAACCGATAGTCGTTACACTCCATTTCAGGCTAATATAGGATATCTAACAATGAAAACTCAACAATAACAGCGATATGTTAACCATACGTAATAATTACGTTAATAGCCTTTCAGATGCTGTAGTAATGCGTTATTTTGGTGAAGCGGTTTGAAATTGGATTTGTGAGCTCTGAGATGCTAAATCGGTTTCCGTTCACGGGTTCCTATGTAGGTGCACCCGAATGTTTGGTTAACGTATGGGATTTGGTAGACTGCATTTTTCCAAAAAATTGTGTGGGAAGCGTAAATTTCTTTTGTGTAAGTTTTTGGAAGGCTTCTTTTAATGTATGGTAGTAGTGATAAAATCGAGCGCCGAGAAAAACAACCAAGACCATTTTGGATCCACTCCCCATAGGTGGCTTCAAGCCATCACAGTAAGCATTGACTCGATGTTAACGCCGACTTTTGGTTCCCGTCATGTGACTACTGACGTCATTTTTCGTTGGTCGTGACACATAAAAAAATGTTTTAAGTTTCGAATTTAACAAAAAAGTTTCTGCCGTCATTTTTCATTTTTTTGGGAAAATAAAAAAAAATGTCAAAAATCTTTTTCAGTTTCGAATGTCAGAAGTGGGACCCCTCCCTAGTATGTATAATGAACTCTCCCACACTCATTACAATTCAAAATTGTTCCTCAATAAATAAAAATTACCATTAAAGAAGAATAAAACTAAATTAATGTGAATAACCAAAAATGGCGGGCATGCGTAAACAACAAGACAGTGCATTTTTAAGGTGTGAATAATTGTGAACAAATGTGTAAATAATTCAAAATGGTTGGTGGGTATGTAACGAAAAAAAATGCGATTCAGGTAATGCTGTAATTTTGAAATTGCTACATTTGTACCTTTAATACATTACTTACTACACACGTATAATGACGACAGGATAAATGTCACAATCCCCAGGTTTAAGTTACTAGGTTGATAACATAACAGTTTAACAGTTACGACTACTGCTGTACGCCTCCAGAGTTCTCTACTCTGCATAAAGATTTTTTTTAAGTATTAAAATCTTGATTTTAAATCTGACCAGGATTATTTGGTTTTGGCTGCATGGTTATAATATCAAACTTGAATTAAACAGATAGAAATATCTAGACACACTGTGTCGCGCCAAGTTAGGCAACAATCATCACAACAAACATCACATCAATTCAATTGTCGAGGTTGTAAACCATTGTAGCGCGACGCCATTGCGTCAGTGTCTTATATTTTGAAGCATAGTTGGGCACATTTCAGGTACTTGGGGAAAAATAATAATGCGGTACAAAAGCTTAAATTGTGTTGAAATCAAGAGCAATGACCCACCTGACAAAAATTAACTCGTGTAGGAATGCCAGTTAAGCTGCTTTTAATGAAAAATCTGACCCTCAATAAAGTTGGAAATGTGTAGCTAGCTAGCTACAGCTAGCTAATACTAGTCCGCTCATCCCCATGTTAATTTCCATGGGGTGATTATTCATTGATACCGAGATAACGGGAAGACTTCCAGCTATGAAATTGGATGAATGGCTGCAGTACGATACTAACTGCGTACCTTTTATGGATTGGAGCCTAGGGATGTAACGAAGATGACGTGGGATGGCGCGTAAATACGAAATAATTGTTACAACCATTGTTAGTATTGTCAGCATCGTCTCTCATTAGACAGCCAAACTTCGGACAATGACCACGTGTATACTGACGTGAGTGCTTAGACACACACTAGTGTAGCACGATAAATCTAAACAACGTTGCCAAAGAAATTGTATTCACGTCCAATTCACGAAAAATAAACCAACTCTCAAAACAAAGTAAAATAAACAAAGCCAAAAACTGGTGAAGAGGCCTCCAACTTGAGAGTGGTTCGGCCTATAGGCATAAGGTAGTAGCAAATTGTTGAAAACCAATTTCTTGTTGACGTGCCACTTTATTACACATCTGCACGGCAGTGGAGTTGAGTCTAATACACAATTTAAAAAAATAAACTGATATCATATCAAAAACCAAAACTGGTAAAAGGGGCCGCCAAGTTCCGAATGGTTCGGCCCTTCAAAGGAGTGATATCAACACACCAAAACATTCACCAACTTAATCGCACCGCTTAATAGTTCGAAGGTGTAATGAAAACTACCGAAAGTAGCAACGTTCTAGTTTTCATTTAACCTTCGAACTATTAAGCGGTGCGATTAACTTGGCGAAAGTTTTGGTGGGTTGATATCACTCCTTTGAAGGGCCAAACCATTCGGAACTTGGCGGCCCCTATTCCCAGTTTTGGTTTTTGATATTATATTATTAACACAGCAGGTACCTGACTGGCAAGTGTCTCAAAACTAATACTGCTCGTTCTTTCGTTTTTTTACGCGACTATGGTCGTAACCCTTAAACCCCACCACTTACTTTAACGGTGATTCGTCTCACTTTGTGAAATAATAAGACAATAGCGTTATCAGAGAAGCAATTCTTAAAGATAGTTGAAGATGCAGATACTATAAAAAATTGGTACGATCATATGATAAGTACTCAACACTCGCAAACAATATTAAAAACACCATTCTATCTGGCAGTAAATAAGATGATGGCTAGCAACCTGTATTTCAACCATGTTTAGTCCAGCCGAAGATTTTGTGAAGAGCCTTAATGCTTTTATCGTTCATCTTAAATGTATTTTATAGGAACTTAGCAATTTTTGGGCATCATATTAGCTCACATTTTAGGATTAAAACTCTTAAACGTATATTGAACCAATCATTAACTCCTAATGACCGAGGGATGATTTGGGATTGCGAAAAAGTAAACATACTGACAACTTAACATTTACAAGCGACATTTGAAAATAGCAATTATTCAATCCCCGCTGCAGATTTTATGTAAAGGGTGACATCCCTCTCAAAACATATTTAGTAAGTAAGCTTCAAGTTAAAACATGGGATTTAAAGCAGTATTCTTGCCTGTAGGTGGATAGATCATTAGATCAATACTATTTCAAGGTTTTACTTTCAAGTGTTTCTATTTTAAAGAATATTTCTATTATCACCAAATATCAGTGATGATGTCGTAGAAAAGGTTTTGCGCTATTATACAATTGAACCCACAACGAATGTTACCATTCTGTCACCGACCATGGATCCCGTTGTACCTCCAACGAGGGTTGTGGCTAGCCACGCCGCTAGTAGCCACGGATCCACCTCAAACGCCATTGGGTGCGTCTATCTGACCTGAGGTTAGACTTTGCGACACCTTTGGTATTATCTTCCATGATGGTGCATTGAACAAAGAATTGCTTGTAAATGATATCGTGACTTTTTATGAATGAATACCATACGTATAGTTATTGCATCGGTGCTCACTCTCCTGTGCTTTATTGCTTCCAAAGATACACGAAAAAAGTGAACAAATGATTACGTGTCCAGCTTGTCACAGACTATTGTGCGAGCCTAAAATAACTCAACTGACTACCAAAACTGAACCACAAAACATTCTGTCTATTTTGTACTACCTTGTACATACAATAAGCGTACGTTTTACACAATATGAAAGACGAAGATCACCTTATAGTGCCGTTCTAGCAAATATAACCAAGGTGGTAGCTTTGCTATACAGACAATACGCTTGATTTAGAAGGTCCTTTTCTGTTACATCAGAGTCATGTCTTCCTGTTTTAAGCAGCTCGAATTATGAAGTATTACGAGCAAGAACAACTGATGCAACTGAAAAAGCTTGGCTAAATAAACAAAAAAGTGTTTATATAAAATTTAAAAAATAAACAACATATTTTAAAGGTAATTAAACCATTTTTGTGCTCGTATTTTGTATTGTTTGTCATTTAAATGCAACCGTAAATTGAGCAGCCATTAGGAAGGCATGGTTAGTTGTTAATGGATGTTCATCTAGTTCATCTCAGTAATTATATTTTTGCTGATTCATCTTATGCGGGGAAGAGTTCAGCTCTAATCCAATTAATACTTTGCTCTCTAGAGCTTATCACTCAGTCACCAAGATCAGCCTTTCACTGTAACAAATACGATGTGCTTAAAGGAGAGTGTCCAGTGTTGATGATATTCCATTAGGGTTTAAGAGGAAAGTGTATGATTCTTTTCCTAGTGGCTGTCTCTGCGTCAATGATGATTTGGTACACACTTTGTCTACCGAGTTGCTTAACAACCTTATAGTGAAAGGTACGTATCACCATGGAATTAATTTAATGTGCGTCGTGCACAATATGTTCCAGAAGCCACTGAGAACAGCGCTGTTGAAAACACACTTTTTTTTCAAGAACTCAAGGGATTTGAACAAGAAGAAAATTCTAGGTATTCAGCTTTGTATGCGTTCTGAAGTTATGGTTGCAATTTTTAAAGACACTATGCAACAACCAAACGAATACTCCTGCTGCCCTCCATTTTCTCACCAATATATTTAAGCAGCCAATAATCATCTATACTCCTCTTAACAATGCTTAGAGTGATGCTAAACAACGTTACAGGTTTCACTCTTTGTTGGCGTAACTGCATTCGAAAAAAATTAACCCCAGCATTAAGAAAACGTTGCTAGACTGAACCCACCAATTTGTCTCTTAATTGTAAATATTCTGAAATTTGCCTTTAAGCTATTCTTAGAAATGGCAGTTTTAAAATACAAAATAAGTGTTTAAAAAGTGTTTGTCTACCACCAAAACGTGTTCAGTAAAAAAAAAACATGTTCGTCTCTCCAAGTTACAAAAAGTAGGTTTCTTAGGTGGTTTATTAGCTCCCTTCTTACCTGCCAGTGGAGGAGGAATACTAAACTATTCAGTGGCTGAGAAGGCCAAACAAGAAAACAAAGAATGTTCAACTGTACTAGTGCTGGTGCTGGTGCTGGTGAAACCCATCACCCTCACCCTGCCACTCATAACTCTCCAAATCGAATGATTATCGCGACAGGTTATGAGCACGCCAAACCCTAGATGTATTTTTGCGACGCAAGCATTATATATATGTAAATACCCACTATTAGGATGAGCCAGCGAAAGTATTGTTAGTGTCATTAACAGGCTCTTCCTTGGTGTTCATAGCACCAGTCACAGGGCAAGTTTCCCAACAACCTCCTCTGGGGTGCGGTCTCTTTCAAGAACCCCCAAAATAATCAGTAACGGCAGAAGAGTAGGTGCTATATTTTAGCAGCGTGCTGAACATGTATAAAGGCAGGATTTCACGTTTCCTAAAAAGTGGTGCGTACAACACAATAACAGAGGAAACATGCTCGATGATGATGAATCAGTTATATCGGCCACTAACGTGATTAAACTTGTATTGGATAGAATTGCGGATAATAAAAGACCTCTAAAAGAGATTAAAAATGTGCTGAGAATGGACGAGATAAAACGACTCATCACTAATAAAAAGACGCTCCACAATTCGACTCAGTTCATGCATCGCGGCAGACAGCAGCACCCAACAATTGATATTATTTTACTTGACCCTAACGCTTATCAAGCAAAACTACCTACAGCTAACCAAGAAGAGAAGGAGTTTTTTTCCTTGGTGATGAGCACTACTAAAAAAAACATCATTCATTCACTTAATTAAGCTTCTTGAGTTACAGTGATGGCTAATATTAGAACACGTCAGCTGTTTTACTATTATACAAAGTCACCTGGATGTATTGGTGGTGGACAGCGTTTGGCCAGAGAGCAAGTAATCACGATATTCCATTACAACCCATTACAAACTGGCTCAGTGAGGAAGAAACTTAAAAACTTTTCAAACCGGTAATTAGTAAATTCTCTCGGAATAAGGTTCGCGTCAGTGGGCCTTAACGATGTTTTATCTTATGATTTAGTGGACGTTTCGAATTTAGAAGCTTTTAATGATGGCTACAATTGGCTGTTCATTGTCATTGACGTGTTCACTACACGTGCTAAAGTTGTGCCTTTAGAACGTAAGAACAACCTAACTGTCGCTACAGCATTGAAGGAGATTGTTAGTAAAATGCCAAAATAGTGTCATTTTTCTAGGGAGACGAGAGCAGGGAATACGGAAACTGGCACGTAGGCAAACTGATGCTAAAATACGGTGTTAAACAGTACAACAACGAAAATGAAGACATAAAAGCGATGGTGTCCACCTTATTTGTGCACCTTACACAATTTCCTCAGAAGTTTACATGCACGCTCAAAACATGAAGAGATAGGTGGCTGTCTTACTTGTCATTGTTGCATCTTATAAAAACAGTTACCAAAGGAGTGTTAAATAATGCCAAATCAAGTGAAACAAAAGTTGAGTGTTTTTGCATTTGTGTGGCGGGACTTTATATTCGAGGTCTTTTAAGAAAGACGATCCAGTGCGGAAGAGCAAGAACAACCACATTTTTAGTAAAGGGTACGATTCAAACTCGACCGGTGGAATAATGTACATCAATTCAGTGAATGGAAACGCCCTATCAACACCTATAAAGTCCACAATTCCGGCAGAGTGGACATTTTGGTTAGTTTTTAGAAACTAGAACTGCAGAAGGTTGTTTCTTCGGAGACTCACAAAATGGAAAAAGTGGTGCGTAATGAAAATATGCTGGACATACAGATTATCTAGTCAATTGGCTTATTTATCTAAAATCTGCCAATAGTTTGGTCACTGGTTTGATTGGGTTGTAGTACTGGGTTGCGAAATTTGGCTTACTCATCCTTCTAAATAGCAGCATTCTAACATTTCTAAATAATTACAAAATTACACTATATGTTTGACCTCTCCTCTCAAGATGGATTTGCGATACAAAGCTGCTTTAACACAAATTTCGTTCTCCAAGTCTTTCAATCAAAATAGTGTGATTGTGCTGCACAGTGAAGCTGATGAAGCCAGTTTTGTGGCGTTGTCTTACTGAGACCTTGCGAGGAAGCTACCCTTGTCAGATAATGATGATGGACTGCCTAGTTGGTTAGTATCGACTGAAGAAAACTTTATTTTGAATTGCAGAAGAGGTATGAGAAAGAAGTATATGTTATGATAATGTGTGAAGAATACAGGAAATGACCTACACAAGATTACTTACGACGAATTAACCCATACACATTTGTTGATGCGTGACGTTACTGATAAAGCCTCATGGGACCTATCAGTAACTTTAGGTTAGCCTCTAAAGTGGTGGCTCGATTTGGGTTTCACTATAGCTAATTCCCAAATCTGACTGAAAAAGAAGAGACAATTGTGAACACTGAATTTCCATTCAAAGAAATAATAACAATACCTATACAGGCCGTTTACATCTACACTAATATCATCCAACACCTAGCTGGGTGACGTACGAATTCCCTTATTGAGAATAGTCTCGGTCGGATATGAGAGGGAGTATAACGCTAGTATAGAATTTTGTTGCTTTCATTACTTCCTGTTACAGACCTATTTGTTTCAGGACATAGAAATAGATATCCAAACTGATATGGGAAGCCCTGTAGAATATGCCAGCTATGGGAGAGTAGTTTGAGTTATAGACGTCAGTGACACTGCTTATAAATAGCTTACACCGCCCCTCCCCTCAAATCCCTTGTTGTCATCATGGGGAGAAGTTTCATATAGCTATTATTATAAAGCAGATGGCAGCATCCCGATTTATTACGGACGTTACCAGGAATACGGCCATGGATGATCAGGGATTACGAGCTCCCTACGGAGAAATGCATTCTCGTTTTTAGAGAGTAAGTTTTTATTTCGGTCGTAAAGCAGAAAGGACCAGCACTGGGACCACAATGATGTGCTTTCTGGTAAAGCGTTAAACAAGCAGCTAAAGACAGAGTAAAAGATACTGCTGATGGTATTTTTGGTGATGATGTGACTAAGCTGCAAGACCGTCAAGGGCGAAAAAGGGTCGGTACTAAAAGGAAGAAAACGTCGGCTCGACTGGTTGTAAGGAGAACGGTGGTAAACACCAGAAGAATGTAAAACGTGTTTGGACTTGTATATTACTACACGCACTCTCCCGCTCCGCTTATGAGGCAGAAAAATATCGTACATTCACCCCTCCTTCTACGAATGCTTGTTTAGTTCACTCGATTTATTTTCTGTTGCTCCTGCTCGGTTTTCTATAGAGCAGCGTCAAGTGACATTATATTGCCTACGAGAGAGCTTCTGGAGGGTATAACTACAAAGGGCACTAGATTAAGAAGTAAGGAAAAACAACGGCATTTCTAGTCAAGACAGTGCTTTGAGAGCGGATTTCTTAGGCTTAAAAAACGTTGTTTTCTCCAACAACAAAAATCGCGCGTTGTATGCTTAAGAAATCCAGTCTAATAGCATTGGCTTCAGTAACACCACCTTCTTTTTCCCTTCCAGTGCCCCTTGCAGCTAACCCTGTTACTGGCTCCACCATAGAGTTATACACAATAATACTACGTTATGTCACTGTTCTATAGAGAAGACTAAATATGTCGAGTATCAACCCATCGCCAACATTTCTGATAGCCAAGTGTTGACTTCTCTATAAATAGCAGCAAGGATTACGTGGACCATTCTCTATCTCAAGGTGAAAATCATGAAATCACCAGGTGTGGCAGTAACGCTGGCCGAGAGCACCAATGTGGCCCCTATACTAGTGTGGTTGCATTCCATGTTCTTGCAGGCGGATCTCACCATAAACAATACCTTAGCTACAGGTACTAACGACAATATGGTTACATTCATATCAGCAATCACTGCTACGTTATGGGTAGAAGCTAAATATACTTAGCTGTATAAGTCAGTTTGGATATCAGCCACCAATACATAGGAACTGACACAATATCGACCAGTGCAGCCGTGGAGCTTCTACATTCTACAATGCCCCCACAATAACCTTGTTTGCGACCTAGACAATAGAGCAGTGACACGACGTAGTATTATTGTATATAACTCTATGCTGGAGCCTTAATGGGTTAGCTGCAAGGGGCACTGCAGAGAGAAACAGAAAGGCGTCATACTGAAGCCGATGCTGTGAAGAGTGATTTCTTAGACCTATAAAACGCGCGATTTTTGTTGTTGGAGAAAACAACGTTATTTTAAGCCTAAGAAATCCGCTCTTCCGTTGTTTTTTCCCTCCATTTTTATGTAGTGCACCTTGTAGTTATGCCCTCCAACACCCATACTGGTGCCAATCTGGTGCCAATATGGCGGCAAATATCACTGCTCTATAATAAATAACACCGAAGACAAGTTTCGTTTTTGTCTCGTAAATATACAATTTCCCTTATACTTGAATGCAGTGGAAGTTTCAGCTGGACTAGCACCTGTGATAGATTTAATAGATGCCAGCCAGTCTTTACGTTCGTAAAGTGATGCCATCACCAAACGTACTGCTCGTGCACGCACATGCATTGGCTTCGAGCCCCGTTAAATACCCATATAGAAAAAAAAAACAGAAATAAAAACATACTCTATTTTCTGGTGTTCGTAGTGGCCATATAGACAATATTTTTAATAGCGTACCTTCCCGAGTGGTTACGGGTTAGGTTAGACAGGAGGCCTATAATAGACTGTACGATACCAACCCTTTTTACTTCTATCTGTTCACGCTTGACACTTTACCTCTTTCCGTGGATGGAGAAGCCCTAACGAGAAAACCACTAATTTGTGGTTTTAGCAAAGCTTACTATGTCGGCACTTAAATGCCTTAGTTTAAAGGGTTGGATATTTCTTTTCATCACGCTAGAAATGAGAGTGCATTCTCGGAATTTGGTACGGGAGGTAGATACCTATTTTGTTTTCATAAAGGGCGGATCACTGCACTCCGACGACGAGTCCCACGTGTCACTAGTTTAAAATGGCACAGTAAGACTTTATTTACATTTTGCTTTGATACTCCTTGATCATAACGTTACGGTTGTAATTCTCGGGAAGAGCGAAGCGTTGTTGATGATAGACAACCATCGGAACGTGATGTCTACTGCAGAAATTAACCATTTAAAGGGGAGGTGAGACTCCTTTTTAGGCGTATTTCCTTCCAATCATCAACCCTCTGGTTGTGGATGGAATGTAATTAATTTGGATAGCTACGAAAAATCAGGCAGCCAATGGGTGGTTGTTGGTTTTTGCGAATATATTTACCCTCTTGGGATGCTGCCTTTATCAAATTCTATCCTTTCACATTTGAAGAACTGGTGCTACAATAACGTTTCTCTTCAAACTTTCAACAGCCCCGTTTGTGAACACTATTGTATGTACTACGTTCTGATGAGTTGCATGGCAACCAGCCTCTTCTATTATTAAATGGTTGGCTTCTATGCAATGTCCTGACAACTTCATGTACTGATTTGTGCGTTCTTTATTATTTTTCCTAGGAATGTAATACTGTAACATTATTTTTTTGTGTTACTGCATATAAATAGTTGTTGATTACGCCATCACGCTCATGTGTCGTTTCTTTTTTTTTTTCGCAATAGAGGAATGATGCATAATGCAAGATGGTGGAGTGCTAATGCGGAGAGTGTGGCCATGGTTACATCCTACGTAGTAGCTTGAACAGGCGTGTAGGAACTGCTAATAGACAAAATAATACGTGTCCTATGTGTGGTGTAAGCTTTACTACGGGTAATGTCTTATGCCGACATGAAAGATTTTCAGTTTGTTTTAGTCAAGTTGCCTACGTTTAAGATTGACCCAGTTGGCTCATTAACGCACAAGACACATTTACACATACCTT
This sequence comes from Lithobius niger, assembly GCA_023313725.1. Classification (NCBI taxonomy): domain Eukaryota; kingdom Metazoa; phylum Arthropoda; class Chilopoda; order Lithobiomorpha; family Lithobiidae; genus Lithobius; species Lithobius niger. Next base: position 23,983 of record JAHWFP010083773.1, read on the forward strand.
GCGGGTATGCTTACATGCTCATGAGCTAAGATGTCAAAGTTAACGCAAATAGCACGTACCTTGTGGAAGATTGCATCATCAATCTGTTTTAAGATCTTACTTTAGTTTATGAATACGTTGAGAAATTCAAGCAACGTTTTGCTCCTATGAATTCCAGTACTAAAGAGAAGTATATTGAAGAGTTGCTGTACTTTGGAAATGGAACACATTGCTACATACATGAGAAAACATTAATCCCTAGTAGCAGTATCAAGGTAATGGATCACTGGTAAACATCAGGGGTGGAGTACAGAAAGACAGTGTTATTTAACCAACAGGTTTAAATCTGTGTTGCCTATATCCCTGCGAAATTTCCAGGCCAACGACGAACATTTAGTGACTTTACTCTTGCCCTATTTTGGTAAAGAAAAAATACACGTGCTGTCACAAAATAGAGAGCTTTTTACATTTTTCAGAATCAGGTTTCAAAATTCTCATCTGTTTTTGGTCACCTTCCTTGAATGCACTTGTTGAGATAAATGATTGTTCTCCCATATTAAAAGAATTATTTCCAACTTCGTCAAATTTTCTCACGTGGAAAGAGGTTTATCCTTACGAGTATGTTAACAGTTTTGTTAATTTTGACAAAACGTCATTACCATGCAAGGTGGACCTTGATTCAGAACTGAGTGGTGAATACATCTATGACTCAGATTACGATTACGTGCTTACTGCAAGGGTTGTAACTGGCTGTACAACTTTAGGTGATTTTCATGATTTGTACGTCATGGTTGACGTTTGTTTATTATCTGATTGTTTCGTAAATTTTCGTAAATTCTGTTATTGTAGTAAAATTGTACCTGCCCACATTTCCACCTTGCCAGGTTTGTTGTGAGACAGATGCTGCATTAGGGATGACGGTTGACAGGTTACAGTTATTAATGGATATAGACATGTACCGGATGATGGAATCAGCGATTCGGCGCAGTCTCCATTATTTCAAAGCGTTACGCCAAAGTGAACAATCCATTTTTGTTCGACTTCGAACCAGAAACTAGCTGCGTGTTTTATTTGGACGCCAACAACTTGCACAGTTTGTGCTTGTGCATGCATGTACCCTATTCTAATATCCGTTGACTAATATAGCATTACTTTTCAAACTACAAAAAATAAAAAAATAAAATTATAAAAAACTCTCTTTTCAAACCCTGGCAAAAAAACAAAAACAGTTGACTTAATGAAAAACAATATCGTAAACATTATGGGATTAACGACTTATGTAACACTTTTGAAACATTATTTTGGGTTAAAGTACAAATATGAAAAAATTAATAGGATTTCCAAATTTCAGACAATAAACTAAGATTACCACTTCAGACAAACCTATGAGGTAAAATAAATCCAATCCCTTACATTAATACGACTTTTAACAATTTACCAGGAAAATTTTAAAAGTATCACTCAATATACTAAACTAAAATTGGGGCTAAAAAAACATTATAAACATTAAATAATGTATTATACGTTGCTCCAGAATAAAACTGTACAGAAATAGTAGAATTGGGATGGAGACATTCTTAAATCTGCTACTTGTTTTTTTTTTTTGTATATCTAGTGTAAATATTGTATGATTGTTGATTTGTTGATTTTCTATCTAGTATTGAATGTGAAAAAAATGCTTAATGAGATTTAAACTGTAGTGAGCACTAATAAGCATATCAAATGTTCCGTGCTTCCATATATTTGATTAAAAAAATAACTGTGGAATTACATAACGTACCAACTACTTTCTTGTCGTTACATGCAGGATGTGATGTTGGTTACATCACAGTGGTGGATTAAGAATACCCAGCTTCCTTACGCGACTCTCATTCCAATTTTTCTTTAGCTCCACAAAACATAACGATTATGGAAGAAATGTTGTCATTGTTTTAACAAAAAGTTGGCTACCCAACATGGTGCTCATGTAATGACTAACAGATTTGTACTACATTTTCTGAAATGGAAAGATATTTGTGTTATACGAATCTTATTTACTACGCGCATCAAGAATTGGTGGTCTTGAAAGTTCACAAAGCTATGTAGTTTACTGATAATGCTTGGCTCATACCTTATATGGAGTACAATACAGCAAAGCGTGTTGCAGCTACTACCAATTTTGTGTGTAATACATACAAATGATTGAATAACATTATTTTTGGTAGACAAAGATATCATTATTAGTAGCTCTGCTTTGGCTGAATTGTCTGTGATGAAATCATAACCCGACTTAAATGGTGGCAAAGTTCGCGAGTTACCAGTCTTAGTACAATAAAGACGAAAAAGGGCAGAAAGATTTCCTTCCTGAATTGTGTATTCCTCCCTTGAGCAATGCTACCCCTACACAATGTCAGAATAATCGTTGCTACAAGCAATGTAACATTGCTGGTTTTCCAATGTAGGAGATGCCTATTAGCGTCGCCACAATTTAAATTTTTTCTTCCAACCTTTGCAATATTCCTAGGTAGAGAATTCTTCGATCTCTCAACTCGCTTTGGAATCCTCCTGGAAAGCCGCACCTCCCTTTCCAGGATCGTAAGTAACCTATACCAAGCCAAGTCAACTGAGTGACAACTGGCAAATAATCCCGAGTCACAATTAGCATGTGCCAAAGAGGCGTGGAGACGGCAAAAATCAATTGTGCCTTTACACATTTTGAGCAGACCACCATTAGCAGGGGTAAAGTGAATACGAAAGGATACCATATATACAGTGATCACTGTTGCCTAAAATTCTCCCTATCTGATTTTTCACTATAATTGTTCACAGGTAAAGTGCTGTGTATCACACTACTTCAATTACTGCTTTGTTCCCAAAATAGCAATGCATAAGGTAAGGTCCCTTAGAGAGGAAATCTCGTCTTTATTACAGATTTGACTCTCATTTCAAATAGAACTACTGAAGAAAAAATTTTAATAATAACTTCTCATCGGTCCAGAGTTAAATTACGAGTAGTAAAATAAATATTTTCGATAAAAAGTTAATGTCTTTGTTATGTTCAAATTATTTGTTATTATTATTAATTACGAAAGATGGTAAAACATCCAAATCCATGTAAAGAGTAAATTTAAACATTCAAAATACTACAGTGTAATGTGCTGCTCTTCAAATAATTTTGCGTATTAAAATAAAGTATTTTTCTCTTTCAGTTTTAGTGAAGGTTACCGAAGTGGGCGACATCACGCTTGATTGATATTTCTCAAAATTGATGTCTCGATGCAATATTTTACGAAAGTTGAAATAGGCATCGGGGATGTTATTCCTTTATTTTTGTCCCATAAATAACTCAATAAAATTCCTTTATATGAGCGGCATTAATTGTGTTTATTTATGGATTCTGTTTATTAATGTGGATTTATTTCAGAAACGAATGTACCATATTAGGATTTAAGTTGATACGGAGGGGAAGAGTGCGCAAAAGAAATTTCATAAATATTATATTCAAACAAAAAAATGTCAAGTTCTGTGTCAAATTTCTCAAGCTTGTTTTTTTTTAAGTTCAGTGTCTTTGTGTACTGAACTACTTACACTGTTTGAGGAAATACATAATTTTTAAAGTTAGCCGTACTTTGTTTTCACAGCTGCTGATCGGAAATTTATTAAATTTTGGGCAGAGGTGGTGACCTCCTTAACTAAATTTATGTCGTTGAGAATAACTTATTGGATACAGTGGCTACTTTATAGGATGCTTAGTATGATTTTATTATAACTGAGTTGAATA
>JAHWFP010083773.1:27821-38102 GCA_023313725.1 Lithobius niger
ACTGCTTTAAAATCATGCGTGTTAAATCCACAGAATATCCTGCAGTCTCTTACTGCTAATTCTAACCTTTACGACCCAAAGAGACACCCTTTAAATCTGCTGTTACGTGATCTGGGATGGTGTGCCATCGATGTTAAACGTCTCATCCAACAACAATAATAACTCAAGTGCAATGGGGGGATTGCAACTGCACTATGAATAATGCAATCCAAACCTTCAAATGCTTACGGCGCTTGGCGGATGCTGGTAACTCCAACATGGCGACTGCTGATTTCCTGTTCTCATGTGAATGAGATTCGGGAGAGGCCAATCCTACAATCTATTTATTTATTTATTTTATTTACAAACTTATTTAACGCCCTATGAAGAATATAACAGCAATTTCCGATCAAACCAACAATAAAAAAAAACAGAAGAAACATGGCAGACACCTGGTGCCCACAGTTCTCCTTTCTGCAATCGCCTGAATGACATTCATGGGAAACACATTATTCACTCCTGTCGTAATCATTCCTGCGGTGTACGAAAAATGCAAGGAATTTAGTCCTATTACAGGCAGGTTGCCACAAATGTGAAAATGCTGTATATATAAAAAACGATACACACATCAATCTATAAAAATCGAACAGCTATTGGAAAATTAGTTCAAACTTTTGCTTGTGTTAGGATAAATTTTCCATACAGTACCAGTTTAACGGTAGCTGTGCGCGTTTTACCCTAATCGTCGGACTTAAAATTTTTCCAACATTATTGAGTTACTGAGACTGAATTTTCTCACCTTGTTTAGCCGTAATGGCGGTTATGGCCATCCCATAATATCAAAGCGGAAGTATCACTGATGCTTAATTTAATCACTGATGCTCCTTAAATTGTGAATCTGCTTCTTCGGTAAACGCAATATCCAGTAAAGTCTTTTCCAGTGCAGTTTGCCGAAAAAGACGCCTATACCTGCAAATTAATAAAAACAAACATGCCGCTTGGGGAAACGTCGTGTTAGGGCGCGTTTATGCAACAACTCTCCTTTGCATTCTCGCAGCTAGAATTGAATCGAGCTGGCAAAGTTGTCGTTGCCATGGTAACAATGCTACTCGGATTAGCTAAATCCGACGTCTTTTGAATAAATGCTTTTAGTCTTATAATCCATGACAATAAGATAAAGAATTTCTCCTGACGAAATATATCCCAGCCGCTTCTGAACTCGTAAGATTGATGGTTTTCGTTGTGAGTCGACAGGGCTAAAACTGCCGCCATGTTGGAGTTTCAGGTGATTTCTAGCTACTAGCTGCGAGAATGCAAAGGCGAGTCGTTGCGTAAACGTGCCCTTAATCTGGATACGGGTACTATCATCATTCCAGTGGTGGGTTTCACCACCATCTTGGAAAATGTAACAGCCAATATGTAAAATTCCATGGTTGGTTCCACTCAAAGTCCGATTATCAGAGAACGTTGAAGCCAGATCTATCGATATTGATGGAAATTCTTTAATAGTGTTTATGCAGAATCACGTACTTAAAATCGACAAACGTGCAAGTACCATTAGGTAGTGAAAATGAAAAATGGCTACCGTTGTTATATAGAATTATTTTTTCAGCTTTCCACTTCTGAAGTGTTAATCAAATTAAAAACAAGATGGTAAGAATTAGTGTTCAGAATAAATTTTCGTGCGAGAAGGTCCTATTTATATCGGACCAAATTCATTCTTTGTCGTACTAAATCCTTGAAACGTAGTAATGTACAACTGTTTACTGTAAACGGTTAATGTTCTGGTTATAACTGATATACAGGGTGTCCTATAAATACATGTATACTGACAAACGTTGAATGGTTATGGACGGCACGGAAACAAGCAACTAATGCTAATAAACCCATATCCGAAAATAAACTGTTACCGGGAGAGATGCTAATGAGAGCAGTTTATTCGAGAAAAAAAACTGAAGATATCAGAACATAACTTGCTACACGTTCATAGCATTGTAGGTGCTTTGCAATGGAGCAAACTAAAATCCATCATTTCAGACATGAGCTGCACAAGTGGAGGGGGACGACGCATGGGGGGTGGGGGGGGATAAACTTGCTTGTCTCCGTGCCCTCTCCGTACCCAACGTTTGTCAGTATATTTATAGGATATCATGTATTCTGAGCATTAAGTTTAGATGAAAGGTGCAGATAAGTTTTTTGTAACATGCTGGTAGTAGTGCTTCAATTAAGTCCTGTTCATTTCTGTATTGTTGTACCACAATTTCGCTCCAGCCTCATTTGTTTTACGGTGCTTTAAGTGAGTCTGTACGTTGACTGAAATTAAGGTCACATTCGTTTATGTGCAGGCGCAAATAACATGTACGTTGAGGCGCCATTTCCTCCATAACCATCCTTCTAAACCGTAACAACTTTTTTTTTATTATTTATGTTTTTTTTCTGACCAAAGAAGATAAAAAAATATAAAACTTGTAGGGGTGCTTCTTCCAACAGAATTAACAAATGCGCTATAGTATAACCAGGCGGATGGACGGGCCTTCGTCAATATTGTATAGTGTTTTGTTTGGAAGATGCTGAGTTTCGAGTTTAAAACTGGTGTTTTCGATTTAATACGAACTACCGTTATTAATTCTATTCTCTACTGGGTGGCCCAAAAAGTACTAAAAAAATGAGGTAGGCCTAGAAAGTGTACAGGCCTATAAAGTGTGTAGGCCTATAAACAGCATAGGACGATTAAGTTAGTTCAGTGTGCATGAACGTACACATTAGGCCAAAAGTTTTGACTGAAACGAAGGTTAGTCCGACTAAGGAAGAGTAATAAAGACATTAACGTAGGTTACTGGTTCATACTTCAGTAAATTTTATTCCGCATTACTTTCCTTCCACGTAATTCGGTAAACTCGTTCCAGTGTACAGTAGCAAGTTGACAGGCTATTGGGAAGTTTGCCAGTGTAATGCCTGCTGTGTGCACTATTCAGGAACAGCCTGGGTTGGCGTTGCTTTGTGGCATAAGATGGAGCAATGCCCAAATCCTTCAACAGGTTGCAGACCAATTCCATATTCTGCACCAAGACAGACCCACTCCGTGCTTGGTTACGAACTCCAATTTGTTGAGGAAATTCAAGAAAACAGGCTATGTTCATGATGACTGGAGAGATTGCGGACGTCTGTGCACATCTACAGACGAGGACCATACTATAGCTGTCATTGGTGCTATTGAAGAAGCCCCCCCCCCCGAACATCGCAACGCTCTCTAGCTAGAGAATTAAATAGTTGAAAGACCGCTGTGGAGAGAGTCGAAGTTACCACGCATTCAAACCGGTAACGCCCTGCATTTGGACCATGAAGATTTCGACCGCAGGTTTGCAGTTTGCACAACGGGCTATTGAGCAGATAAATGCTGGTGACATTTAAGCATCTTCTAGTGACTGACGAGTCTCAGTTGCACCATGCACCACATAGGCAGAACACATATGAATGTGCGATTACAAACCGACACTTTACGGTTGAAAGACACTTTCAGCACAACCCAGGTACAAATGTGAGGTGTGGGTTGTTGGAACGACAACGGTTGGAACGGTTGTTATGGCCGTTCTTCATCGATGGTTCGCTGAATGGGGAAAGGTATTTGAACATTGAATGACCAGATTCAATCAGCAATTGAGGAAGAAGTAGCTCTGGCTTAACATCAAAGCCAATGGTGTCAACACCATGGCGCTCTACCCCACTTCTTCCTTCAGACCAGAGAATGGCTGAATTTCCGATATTGGGGCAGTTCGATTGTCAGGGCCGGTCCTGGGAAATGGCGACCTAGGTTGCCCGACCTGATCCCTCCTGATTTATTCCTGTGAGGCTACGTTAAGGACCTACTTTCTACAGCACAGCAGCATCCTGGGCACATACAGCAGCTTTCAGAGGGAAGTGTATCTTTCAATCACACTGGACATGATAGTGTAGGTTTGACAGACCTTTGACGACAAGCTGAAGCATTGTGTAGCAGCTGGGGGGAGGCACCTTAAAAGCATGGTGTCGAACTAATAGTATTTTGGTAGGGGAAAACAAACCTTTTTCAGCCCTTCACTTTCTTCCTTTGCATGCGTTTTAACATGATTTTCAAGACTCATCTCATTTAATTCGATACATGTGTTTTCCAAATCGGAGTTAACACTACGATGGGATTTCCAGTTGAGGTCGACAGTTAATCTTGGTCGTAAGTTTGGTATCACGAATATCCGGCGATTTCTAATGCAAACTAAGTTGAGGGCTAAAGAATGTAGAGCCCCTAAGCTCCAGCCTAACTTCATACGGAATAGTTACTCCCAGTAGAGGCAAAGTACTATTACTACGGCCTGTGCTCAAAAACCATTGTATTCCATTGTTATCGAAGCCAGGGCTACCCAAACAGACCTACTACAATACTGGGTCTGCCTTCAACGAAAACCTCGAAAACCTTTTCGAAGTAGACAATACCTACCTACAAGGGGCTGTGCTCGTGAATGAAAAATTTTATTATTTTTTTTAACGGTCGGTCGTACTGCCGCACGGAGGCAGTCCGAATGGAGAAATGTTTATTCAGCTTTGATTCTCCCTTTACTAGATTTACTTTTCCTTTAAAAAATTTTCATTAATGCTCAAAAAGGAGTGAAACTGCTTTAAAACCTGCAATGTATTTTTCGTCGGCTATAAAAATGAAATTTTGAAAATAAAAAAAATAAAAAAACGAAGGCAACTGCAAAACGCTCAGATCATGAAACGATACATAGACTGACTACTGAAGGATGCTCTTTATACGAATATCCCGCTAGTAAATGAAATAACGACAATCTGTTCACAATGAAATTCCTGACTCGAGTCAATTGGAGCGTGACATCAAAGCCGTTATTGCATGCGAGACAATGAGGAAAGGCATTTATGGTGCAAAAGTTAAATGAAGCGTGGAATAAATTGCTAACAGGCCAAGTTGCGTTTTCCCTATCATTGTCGTGTTTCCTGCGTGATGTGTGCCTGCAGTGTTGCATTGACATCAAAGGATGTCCTGTTTCTCTGGTATCGACATCAACTTCTAGTACATTGAACCATTTTTACGCTGACTGTGCAATCGGTAAGTACTGGGTGAGTAAATACTCTTTGAGCTATGATGCGATTAACATTATTGAGAGCTCGGAAACCATTTAATGCTGCTCGTTCACATTGACTCGACTAGACCACGTTATACAAAATCGCCGCCGTCTATACAGTAAAATGTACACCATTACCAAGTTTGTCTTTGATTATTGATTCGTCTGCGATTATTGATTCGTCTGCGATTATTGATTTGTCTGCGGTTATTTATTCGTCTGCGATTATTGATTTATCTACGATTTTTCATTTATTTGCGATTATTGGTTCATTGCCCTTACTATTCTGCTAGCTTCGTGATGACAACCTGTCGGCCGAAATTTAGAATTGACGAGCAAATCGCAAATCATACTTCTCGAGTCACTTTACTCCCTGGTTACTACGACAGCTTACCGGTTACTTCAACAACTTTCTTTTTGCCCCTCTCCCATTACCACTGACTAATTTTTCAGAACGAAACGCAATAATAGCGATGTTTTCTACTAGCCTAGACAAATATCGCTCTTATTGCCTTCTCTGAATGCATCGTTAGTCAGAATCCCTCGTTGGCCGTTCGTGTATCTACTTATAATGAAATTGGTGGCTAGATTGTTTTGTTATAACGAAATACACTGATTGCTTACGTGGTATTTGTTTCATGTGTGTGTTTTGTCTATCGTTTTGCTTCTGTAGCAAGGAAAGGATTTAGCACTTCGGCGTTAATGCTAATTATTGCTGGGGCCCGGTGAGCTAATTTCCTAGTACTCATACAACACAGAATTGTTTCGGTTTTGTGTATAAAACTTTAAAAAACCACGCAATTCAATCCATTCTCAAATTTAGTCTTACATTTGAGAATTGGCGTGCGTGGTTTCCACTTTCCAACGATTCGCCGGCCAGAGACAGAAAGACAGTTTTCCCCCAAAAAAATTCCAAATGTCTCTGGTCGATGTGAAGTGGTTTTTGTCGAAATGACCTTGAAAATATGAACGCACCATCAATGGGCACTTGTACAAATTTTGTAAGTACAGTATACAAATACTAATTTGTAAGTATGAAATATGCAATAGTTTATCTACAAATTTAGTAGGTTTATAAACACAAAAACACCTGTTGATTTTTCCCCAGTAATAACGATTTTTTTTGGAAGCATTTTGGGTAAAAATTAGCCCTCGAATGCTAATTTCTCATGTGCTTCTGTTCCCTTTGCCCAAAACACACCACATTTTAGCTACGCCAAAGCGAGATATTTTAGCGAAACCAGAATGACACAAACCTATGGGGGGGGGGGGGGACAGCAGTCAGTAACTTCTGAACCGCACCGTTTGTATAGTTTGTATCAGGTGCGGTTTACAACCCAAACTAATTGTCACCAAGAAATTAATAAAATCGAAAAATGAAAGTGCTCAGTGCACCAAGTGCCATTTATTGTGAGTTTGAATAGCTGAAACAGAGCTCCATCTGAGAGTTTGAATAAAATACACAAAATGAGAGTTTGAATAAAATACACAAAACAGTAAACCAAGTGCCATCTATCGATAGTTTGAATAGTCAAATACACAAATTGAAACTGAATGCTAAATACACAAATTGAAACTGAATGCTATCTGCGTAATAACTACAGCTGAAACATAGCTCCATTTATTGAGAGAACTGTAATACACCTAAGTGATCAGTGCTAAGCAGTAAATGAAGTGCCATCTATTGAGAATTTGATAAAATACACAAACGAAAGTGAAAGCTGGCCAAGCACCATCAGCTGAAACATTGCTCCATCTATTGAGAGAACTGTAATACACTTAACTAACTGAATGCTGTGAGTCTATCACTGAACATAGAGTGCCATCTATTGGTCACAAATGAAATCAAACGAAAAATTAATAAGGCTGATCACAAGTCTTTACTTGTTTATAATTTTCTCGCCAGTTAATATTCCCCCATACTGCAATAAATTTTCTGCAGCCAAAAAAAAAAGAATGAAAACATTAATTTTAGCCAAGTTTCTCATTTTCTCCCAGATAACGGCGGCCATTTTGAATTTTTCAAAATATGGTCAGAATTCCACAAAATTCAATATTCTTTTTGAATTTGGACCTCCCCTATCGATCTGCCGTGTCAAAAATTAAAATTTCCCAATTTTTTTTCCGTTTTTTTCCGATTTGGGTACAGGTGTTAAGCATCGGACTGCAGCAAAGCTCCACAGCCTTACTGTTGTTGAATTTCGTCCAAGGGATTCTGAAGAATTTCAATGATTTCCAGGATGTTTTGGAGGAACGAATTCCATTCCGCAAAATTTATTTTGCATTGGGTTATCGGAATCATGTTCCAATCGAAAGTGTAGAACACGAGTCGAGTAGCGTCGCCGTTAAATTTTATCCTCAGTCTTTTATTTTCTCCAAGACGCACTGCGTGAAACATAGAATCGAGAGCATTGATTAACAACGAATTAAACTGATTTAACAAGACAGCTTTCGTTGATGGACTTAGGAACAACTGAATCACATTTTGAATCTGTTCAATAGTACCCAAGGCCGCATTTTCATCGGCGCTTCCGCCAAAATTATGTTTGTTGGCCCTACGTTTCAAAATTTCTTGATTTAAATCGTCGTGATGTTTTAACAAGACTTCCCACTCGTGAGAATTCAAATCAATTTGGGACTGGCCCGATGTGAAGTTGACGACAGCATTTTCTCCGAAGGAAGTGACTTGAACGGTGGCATGAGGGCCCAGGGCGATAACATTATCGTTACTCATATTGGTTACTTGCGGTCTTTAATAATAAGAGGTATTAATTTTATTTTTGGTTTTTTTATGTTCTTATCCTTCAAACTCGCAATGTACCTCTAACAAATGGTGCCCAGTAGGAATGACTGCTGAATTGGAGACCAAAATCGTGTTCCCAATTTGCAGTTCTATTGGCGTCCTGTCGAAGCTGACCACGGTGGCTGCCTCACCAGCAATTTTATGAATGGTCTTAACCGAATTAGCTCCGACCTGCAAACCCACTTGGAATTGAATTCGAACGAAAACAGTAGACGCGCCTGAGAACTCGTAATTCCCTCCTGATCCGATTTATTTGTCTGTCTACGTATTTCTTGGTCGCTGCATCGCCGTCACTGGATGGCTGACCCAAATTTACTAATTTCTTGTCAGCCAAACTTAAATTTCCATCGAAATCTTTACTCAAACCTATTTCAAATTTCAGGTAGCCTAGAGTCACTGCTTCGTTTTGACTGGTGGGAGCCAGCTAAACTCAAATTGCCTTCTACAGTTTTGGAGAAACCAAGTGCGTTTTTAACGAATGTGACGGTAGCAGCGTCTGAGTCAGAAATAGGAGGAGCTAGATTGGTAATTCTCTTCTGCCTGGCATTAAAATCAGTGTCTGGTCTGCTCAAGAAATCTCCATCATGCGATGCCGTTTTGATCCGTTTTGCAGAGCTACCAAATTTATCGACGAAGCTCATATTTTTTTCTTCAAATTATGGATAATTTGAAAAAAAGTATTCACCCTGGAACAAACGTTGAATTATGTACAAGCAATACTGGCCACACAGTACCTCTCTAGAATCTTGGATACGTCGGTGGTTGGATAGAAGTTACCACCGAGATATCTTTTGATCTCTAGTGGAGCTTTTAAACCAAAAGAATCGAAATAAAAACAGCAGCTGGGCCCTCGACTGAAATAACACACCCAGTGGCTTCCTGGAGCTGAGGAGTCTTGAAAATTGACTATGCCACTCTCTCCATTCCGCCGCAGACGTTGAGGAAGGAGGTCTTTGCTGAACGTCCCTCTGTAATTGGTAACGCCTAATTTTTCGGCATATCTGTTTAAATCTACGTTAGTCAGAGCCCTGTTTAATGGGACATTTGCTTCAGATAAAAACCTCGTCCAGGGTTTTGGTTTTTGGTAGTTTTTTTTTTTTGTGACATCTTCTTTTTTTTAAGTTTTTTAAGTCCGGCTCCCTTCTTTCTATATATGGAGAGCGCCTCCATGGCGGCGTTATGCCGTTTCAATTCTTGCAGCTGCCTAGCGTTATTCCTGGCCGAGTTGACGGCCCTGGAGATTCCAGATGCTGCTTCAGCTAAACCACTGATTGCGCTCAGCCCCGCCAGGGCGGGTAGGAGAGGAATTAGGCCGCTAGTTTGATTACGAGAAAGTTTCAAGCTCAGTCCTCGACCTGCTTTGCGAGCCTTCAATACTTTACCGTGTTGCGTTTTAGTGAGTGGAAGCGTCACGTTCTCTCTCTTTAACTGAGAATTGGAAAGGTGGAAAGAAGGAACTTTGCCAGCTTTGACGTGTTTTAACATTTTTTGCTTTTGATGGGGAGTCAAAGAGACTGCTACGTTTTTGTACATGATTTTTTCCTCTTTATGAAAAATAAAATAAAATAAAATATCATACCAAAACCTCGACTTTACTCCTGTCCAATTTCAAATACATTATTCTGTCGCTAATAACCAACGCTAAAGCTTTCGTATTTTGTGGGACGGCAGCCCCGAAGCGCATTTTTACTTGCAGATCTATAACTGACGAGGACAATCTCTCTGACTGTTTTGAGACGTCGAGGGCAACCAAAGGATAATTCTTCGAGAACATATTGACTTCATAAGCTGGTCCAGACGATCCTGACCCCAACCCGTAGTACTGCTTCCTAAAATCTACGATCATTTGATACAAGTTAGAAATGTTACCTTGCGGAAAATTTAAATTTAAATCGAGAAAAGGGTAACGTTCGGAATTGAGCGTTACGTGGACGTCTGTAAAGTTACAGTGATCGAAGACTGCCGGATTTTTTTTCGCATCGTTGTCTCTAGCAGTTTGAAAACCAATTACTATCCACCTCGGGCGTTGAACAGAACTGGTGGTGATCAATCTCCAAGCGCAGCTTGTCGAGGTGGGAAGGTCTAACTGGTCAGCGTACCAGTGTCTGAATGCGAGGGGGACGCTGATGCCAGAATCCACCATGGCGTACAGTTTGTTTTTTTGACCATAGGAGGGAATCACGTGCGGGAGGAACCAAGTTATTTGTTCTAAGACTATCTTGCCGGCATCAACCCCCGACGCTCTGAATATAGCATTATCGTCCGACGATCGAATAAGCACCAGCGTTTGTTGACAAGCATATAAAATTTTCGTATAGTCTTCGCAAAAGCCCAGTAAGTGGGACAATGGCACGGCGAAGGAAAAACTGCCTTTCGGGTTGCGGG
>JAHWFP010083774.1:0-17795 GCA_023313725.1 Lithobius niger
TTACGATAATCGGGTAGTTCGCCGTAATTTCTAGCGCAGTAATAGCTTAACAATCGCCGATGGCATTGAATTTTTTTTGCGTTGTGAAGGCCTAGTTGCAAGTGTGTTTATTGTTTAGTGCGCTCATATCTTGATTATTGCCTTTGATTTGTTTGGTTATATGGCATTTATTTAGCGGACATTTAGCCGAGTTATTTTGCGAATTCTGTGGTGACGTGGTAATCCAGTTTGACTTTGTTTTGTGTTCACTACGAATTGGTATTTTTACATTGTATCCTTGGGCTATAGCCTATAGATTTTCAGGTGAATTAGCTATATTTTTTTTGGTGTATTGCGTATTCGTTCATAGAAGCGACCACTTGCTTAGAATTTTTTTTTAGTGGTTATAGGTTGGTATTAAGCTTATTAAGGGTGCGTATTTATAAGATTGTGAATTGTGCTGCTGAAAGGTAGACTGTCGTGGATTTTGTTCAACAGTTAACAAATTGTAGATTTAAATTCATTTATCGTAATTTTGCCTAGAACTAGGGGTAATACTGATCGCGGAGTGGTTACTTGTTCTTCAAGGGGTAGGCCTATTTGCAAACCTTTGAATAGAGACGATTTTGTCAATACTAGTCAGGTTTCCACTAGTACGCCTAAGCAACATAGATGCATAATGCAGCGTATTTTGGATTCAGACTCGGATGATGATGTCGATATGGCTCAAAGATTGAGGGCTTACTCCTCCCCCCCCCCTTCCTTCCATACTACATCGGGAACGTTCTCGTTCGCCAGTTCGTCATGGATTGATTAGGAATCAATCCAGGGGTAGACAAAGGTGCGCTTACATATTCCACCCGATGTTTCACCTCCGAGTCACGTGACGTTACCTACTCCACCAACCGGTAATACGCAGCTGGGAATTGGAATTAATGGTGATCAATTGCATGACATTTTGTCAACATGCTTATATGACTAATAATCGTTCCCTACAGCAAATTACCGAAAATCAATTTGACATGCTTAAGGATCTTAGTGACTCTTTTCACTCCCATCAACCATCCGGGACAGAGGAAAATAAGAGGCTTTGGGAGGAGATCAGAAGCTCGAAGAAGGCAATCACGATTTTTCGTGAGCGACGAAACCATTGATGTGTTCACTTTTTTATTAATGGTAGAAAACTTGCGTACTTTAGATCCTTCTCTAAAGGACACGGAATTAATTTCAGTCGCATGTAGTAGTAAGTGTGCAGGAAATGTTGCAAAGTACTTGGCTATGAACCCCCAAATAGGTAGTCTTACTGATTGGTCTAAATTTAAGGAAATGCTTGTTGATCGTTTCGGTTGCGCAGGTAAGAGCATAGCCATGAATAAATTTTACGCTTCCGAAATGAAGGAGGGCAAAACTATTGAGGTATTTACTGACAGATTAGAGGGAATGGTTTCTGCACTTTGGCGTGTTAAACCCGAGGATAGTGCGGAGGAAAAATTGCGTAAGCTAGAATCTAAAGATGAAGGCTTGCGTTCGGCTCTCCTTCATGCTACGCCTCCTGAAATTGAAGGTAATCTTTCTGCAGTAGATCCATCCTCGTTTAGAGCTATCTATAATGCAGCTATTAAAAAGAGGGCAATTTTGGAAGGTTATGTTGGGAAGCGTCATGGGTCAGTTGTAGCAAAACCAGCTGAAACGCAGGTAGGAAACAAACCCCGGACATTGGCATAAATAATCTTGTGTTAGGTTCAGTAGTGGAGAAAATCGAACATTTAGAAAGAAGTATGAATAAAATTAGAAATACTTCATTAGATTTAAATAAGGCTAGAGTAAGTGCCATAAGCACAAACCCTCCTACGGATAAAATTTGTTACCGTTGTTTAGGGCGTGGCCATCTGAAAAGAGAATGTAAGACTAAGGACGAAAACTTACAGAGGGTAAGACAACGTAATGAAGCTAGGGTTAACAGCGTTGGGCTGAATGACAAGTTTACTGGTAACAGGGGAAATAGCGGTGGTAATCAGGTTCGGAGAAATAATCGTGGTAAACGGGGAAATTATTTTTCCGGATTTGAACTAGGGATGCAGCTCAGGTTTTAAGCAAAGTTGGGGAAAACAACCTAACAATTCTGGCAGTAGTTATGGTAACGGAGGACAAAAGCAACAGCAAAATAATTACAATAACAATCGCCAGCAACAACAACAAAATAGCCAACAAGCTCACGTTCCACAGGGTCAAAATTATAACCAAAATCAGGTTCCGCAGCATGCTACTCAGTGCAAACAGGTAAATGATTCTGATCAGGTTAACGATCATAAAAAAAACGGGCCGATAGCCTAATTACGAACAGGGATTAGGGATTCTAGTCTACATTCCCCACAGCAAGAGCAGGGTAATAACGACAACAAGCAATTCGTTAGCTCTGTTCATGCTCAAACTCCTGTTGTTCCAGAAGTAGATGGAGATAGACGACATGTATTAATAATGTAAAGCCAGTAAATGTGTTTTCCAGTGATCAGGCCGATAAATTATTACTTAAATTATATACAGATGTCGAATGGCATCAGCAGAAATTGGCCTTGCCCTATAGAATGCTAACACTGCCACATTTAGCTTCTTACTATGGTAAAATTCCCTCAAAGTATGTCGCACCTGCAGTCGAAAATAATCAAACTTCATCTGCCGATTTTGATACAATTTTGGAAACGGTAAACAGTAAATATGGTTTGGAGTGTGATTCGGTAATAATTACCTTGTTTGAAGAGGGAATTGGTTCGACTAGTTTCCATACTGAATTAAATCAAGTAGAATCAAATAAGCCTATTGTATTAACAACAAAATAGGACAAAAATAGGACAAATAGGTCAAAAACGCACGTTGCAGTTCCGTCATGTTGACGAAACATTTTTTAAAGATGAGGTGGACATGCCTTCAGGTACTTCTATCGGTATTTCTAGTGAAACTCAAAACAGCTGGAAAATTAGGGTTTCTATTGTTTCGGGAATTATGGAACTAACTATTTGGTTGACTTGTTGGGATAACAGAGGCGCCAGTAAATCAGATTGCTCGCCTGCTCTTTTTCAATCTCTGAGCGAGAACGGCGATCTGCTTACGGGTGTCCCGGCTTCAGCGAGTGGAAAGTGGTACAACCAACGCCATCTAGACGCAGCGTTACTAACCAGAGGTGAAAACGAAGACCTACCTGACTTGGAGTTAAACGAGGAGCGATCGTCTCTTAATGAGGAAAGTGTTCCTACTGGCAGTGTTCGCAACACTGTAAGATCTAAATTCTCTCGTCCACATTTAGTGTTTAATATTGGTGGTACACCTAAAGTATGTTTAATTGACACAGGAAGTTCACTTTCACTTTTTGATAACACTACGGCTCACAAAATGCTTAAGGATATGAGGAGTGGCTCACGTTTAGTTGATTTGGAAACGCCCGTAAGCCTCGTAGGCGTGGGAAATCGGCTATACCCCTCAACCGCCGCCGTTAGCCGCCGCACCGCATTTTTCTGAGTCAGTTGAACAGCCGCTGAATATGTTTCGGCTGCCGCCTGGCCTAGCCACTGAAAAAAAATGCGGCTACAGTCAAAAATTTTGAAGTTTTAACGCATCGAAATGAAACCAAACAGTCACGAAGTTAGTTGTAACTTGTGTCTGACGGTAAGCTGCTCTCGACTGCCTTATATTTCATAGTTCTTAAAACTAAATTCTCTTGCCAGCAACTTATGAGCGCAGTGTATTTGTGTTGTCATTAGCACGCACGGTTACTTTCGGTTTCGTTTTTAGGTTTTGATAATAGTCAGGACACATCGCTGTGGAAGCATTACTTAAAAAAAAATAGTGGTGATGTTGCTCTGATTTTTAATTTGAGGGTTCTTCTCAAATTTTTACAGTTATGATTTCATCTGGAAATCCATTAGGCCTATCTCCCCCTTTCCATTTCGTCTTTTTCTTGTGCAGTGAGTTTCGTCGTTGACATCCTTGCTTCATTTCTATTGATTTAGCCGAAAATTAGCCGTTAGCCAGCCAAATTTATAGTTGGCCGGTGGTGGCCATAAAATTTGTGGCTAGCCGCAATTTAGCTGAAATTTCTATTAAGCTGGCTGAAAATGACATAATAATGCGGCTGAGGAGTATAAAATCGGCAAATAAAAGCAGTTCACAAAATAATTACATCTATTTCTAAATGTAATTTTTCAAAACAACAAGAATTCATCATTGTTCCCGATTGCTCGTTTGGCAAAATTTCTTTACTCCTCGGTTACGATTTCCTATCTACACAACCACATTCGGTAGCCATAAATTGCACTGATAATGTTTTGA
This sequence comes from Lithobius niger, assembly GCA_023313725.1. NCBI lineage: Eukaryota > Metazoa > Arthropoda > Chilopoda > Lithobiomorpha > Lithobiidae > Lithobius > Lithobius niger. The sequence goes on from JAHWFP010083774.1 coordinate 4,303, forward strand.
ACATCGGCGGTTTAATATTTCAATTATCACCGACTGCTGATGAAGTTCATGAATCGTATAATCGAAATCAGGAAATTTTAAACAGACACATGTATAAACCCAATACGATTCACGTAGCAACACTCAACGTAGCCTCAGATGAGGAGAGCGAAGATAATCCAAAGGAAAATTGGAATTGTGCGCCAAAACTAGAACTTATAGGCATAGCTGTCTCTCTGTATAGAGAGGAGGTAATTCCAGCTAATTGCGAGGTCAGGATTACCGGCTTAATCCATTCCCCATTTCCGGAAATCCAGACGGGTGTATTTTCTCCCGAGTCGGGTAATTTACCTATACACCTTGCTCATAGTTTGGTTAATACATCTCCTACAGGCATCATTCCTTTAATGTGTATTAATCTTAACCCCTACGATATACAGCTAGAGGCAGGATCGATTCTTGGCACCTATACAACGGCAGTTATAGACTACGATGACGCAGAGGCTTCCGTAGATGCAGTCGACGCGGGATTACCGGACTCAAGGCCCATCGAGATATCTCAGCTATCATCTCAAGCCAAACAGGGAGAAAGCTCTTCAGAAGAGACAGCTAGGGTACTAGCAGACGCTCCCGTGCCTAAATCTAAGGAACAACTCGACGCAGAATGGAACACACTGAAGCATAAGTTTACTTTTCCAGATTTAGACGATAAACAAAGGGAAGAAATTCTAGAAATGCTTAGAACGCATCAAAATTGCTTTTCTAAACGTGATTTTGACCTAGGTTGTTACCAGGGATACGAAATTTCGATTGAAACAGGGAATTCTCCTCCAGTAAGTTCCAAACTGTATCGAGTTCCTTTTCATGAACGCGAATTGCTTGATGAATATTTAAATGAGATGATAAAAACTGGGATAATCGCAGAAGGAAAATCTGCATGGTTATCGCCATGTCTTCTAGTAAAAAGGAAGCCTACTGAGTATAGGGTGGTCGTGGATTTGAGAGGCTTGAACTCGGTCGTTGAGAGTGTGTCAGTACCAATACCCACTGTGACAGAAAGTATGGCACATCTTAGCGGCGCCAAATATTTTAGTCGCTTAAATTTTAAGTTTGGATTTTACCAGTTGAAATTAGCTGAATCTTCTATGCATAAGGTACGATTTGCTAGCCATAAATCTAGTTATTATTTTAGGCGTCTTCCAATGAGACTCAAGACTGCGCCTGCGCATTTTCAGTTCTGCGCACAGCAGATTTTCGCAGAGATCCTAGGGGCCTACTGTGCAATTTATTTGGACGATTGCCTACTGTCTTCTCCAGATTTTAGGACTCACATCAGTCATGTTGATCGAGCGCTTGAGCTTGTTGCACGTTCAGGAATGAAACTTAGTGCAGAAAAATGCAATTTTGGTCGGAAATCGGTCAAATTTCTAGGTTTTGTCATAGATGAAGAAGGCATCAAGCCAGACAGGGAAAAAACTAGGGCTATGGAGCTCTACCCTGTGCCTAAGACCTCTAAACAAGTTCGCCAGTTCTTGCGGTGCGTAAATTTTTACAGAAGGCACGTAAAATCGTTCTCTAAGCACTCCTCTGTTTTAACAAAGCTCACTAGAAAAAACCGCAAGTTTATATGGGAAGAAGAGGAAGACCAAGCTTTTAAGGACTTAAAACAGGCTATGGTAGATGCTGCAACACTTAAAGACCCTGACTTTACTAAGCCATTTTTTCTTGAAACAGATGCAAGTTTGATTTCAATAAGTGGTGTGCTGTCTCAGATACACGGAGGCATAGAATATCCATTAGCCTACACTTCCCGAACACTCTCACCTGCTGAACGTAAAGAATCTACAACTACTAGAGAAATTCTAGGGATGGTTCATTCTATTGACGCATTCCGCGTTGACCTTCTAGGTAAAACATTTTTTTTTAACTACGGACCACGTCGCAGTATGCTACCTGTACTGTAGTTCCTCTTTACCTCCTAAATTGGAGAGAATTTTACTTAATTTGCGTGAATATGACTTCATATTACGTCATAAACCAGGTAGGCTACTTGCTGTCTCCGACGCGCTATCCAGAATCGAGATTCCTATCGCTGTGTTAGGTAGCCAGTTTCCAGACTGGACAAGACAACACCTAGCGGCAGAACAGAGAAACGATCCTTATCTTAGGAAGCTTTTACATCGTTTGGCAGATAGATCAGCAGACGACTTGATCGATGCATTTAATAAACGAAGTATTTTCTTTAAGGATTATGATGGAATCTTATATAGGATTAGATTAGCTGATCCAAAGCAGGGCAGAATGGAAAATCTAAGTTAAATGTGCATTCCTCGCTCATTAGTGAATTTTTGTATTCGCGACTACCATTCAGCCCCTGCAGCTGGTCATTTTGGCAGAAAACGAACTTATGAACTAATTAGTCTTCATTGTTACTGGCCTAACATCATGGATAACATTGCTGACTACGTGAAGACATGCCAGGTATGCCAAGCCTACACGAGACCCAATAAGCCTTACAAAGCTAATCTTGGGACCTACACGCAGATACAGAGGCCAGGTTATTCATGGAGCCTGGACTTGATGGGTCCACTCAACACTAGCGACGCAGGAAACTCCTACATACTCGTAATGACAGATGACTTCAGTAGATACGTCATTGCAGTCGGAATTCCGAATAAAAAGGCAAAAACCGTTGCACATAAAGTATTTACAAGGCTTATTGCGGTATTTAGCTGTTGCAATATAATCCGCAGCGACAGAGGTTCTGAATTTGTCAATGACGTCATGGCATGTTTAACAAATTTGTTTAATATTAAACAAATAAATTTCACCCCCAATGTATCTTGGGTGGGTGGGTTCATCGAAAATACGAACAAGCAAGTTGAGACAATTTTATGTAAAGTTGTTTCATACTGTCCAAACGACTGGTGTAGATATTTGCAAATGGCTACAATAGCACTGAACTGTAGTCCTAATTCTTCTACATTATTATCGGCACACTATATGCACTTCGGGACAGAGTTTAAATTACCTACCTCATTGGCTTTCAAACCACCCAGAATTTTCTACAAGGACGATTACGTTGTTCGTCTAGAGAGTAAACTACAAGCAGCATTTTAAGTTGCAAGGGTGCGCAACTGGAAAGCGGTAGTGAGGCAACAGAATTTCTACGATAGAACGGCTCGACCCTATCGGTATCTTGTGGACGATTACATACTTTTAAACAATGGATTGGGATTAAACAGGTGTCGCCGAAATTACTTAAAGCATGGACAGGTCCATTCAGGATTATGGAGTTCATAAACGATGTAATTGTACGTGTAGTACATTTTTTAGCTCCAGATAAAATACTTAGAGTACATTTGAACCATTGCAGGGTATGGTTCCTAAGAAGCAGTAACCAACCTATACCTTTCAACGGCATGACAGACCTTGAAATGTCGATGCAGATTAACGGTGAATTATCAGAGTCTGAAATAGAATTACAAGAATTCATACAACAACAGTTGGAGGATCCGTCGGACCATCTTTCACTAAGTCCACCCGTTTTCACACCGTCAATAGCAGACGATGCAACTGGTAATCCGAGTGTTAGCCTATCTAGTAAACGCAAACGCGTCGAGCCACATTCAGCTGCAAAATTACAGAGTAAACATAGAAAACTCAATGAAGAATTGTATGCCCAAAGATTTCGAGGCGCTACTCACGGTTATAAGACTCGTAGTAAGAAGATTACACCAGAAATTAGACTTCGTAGGCAAATTGACGAGGCGAAAATGGATGAAGATTAGCGTGTTTATCCTTGTAAGGAGGAGGGAAACATGGCCGCCGTCCTTGCGTTCTAGCTCCGTAAACCCCGTAGCAGCAGAGATTACCAGCACTCGCTCGCGTTCTTGTACGGAAGGCGCAGAGCAGCATTCACATTTTTTGCATTTTACGATGTTTTCTGTAAACTACCTTGTCTATAAACAAAAATAGATGTATGCCATGGATGTAAGGGACTTACTCGGGATACGGACATTTTAAATTATTCAGCTGTATTCATAAAAAAATTTACATTTTTATACACAATATATTAATGTTAGTCAGTATAATACCCCCCCATAAGAGATGCATGGATAACATGGGGTTCGACAAGGCTCATTGGTCCCCATCCTCTTCGGCGTCATCATAATCAGATCCTTAGAAAGAAATAAACAAAAATAAATTAAAATTAAAATTGTGTGGGCCGGAGCAGGTCGTTCTGATAAGCTATCAACCAAGACGAAGCTGCAAGACCAGTTTGTGTACAGAAACAATCACTGCAAAAATGCTTATAAATTAAAATCCCCCCCCCCCCCCCCTCACTAGACAAAATTTCTTTGGAAATAGAAATTTACTGATTTCTACTATTGTATAATTTTGGTTTAAAGTACCATTTTGAACATATGGGACTTATAATGTATTACTAAATTTTGGTTACAAACAGATGATACGTAAATACTATGTTTTAGGTTTATTTTATTAAACCTTATTGTTTGGGCTATAGCAGTTGGTTTCAGAGATAGTATCACGCGGAACATAACAACATAGCCTATAAGTGATAAGATTACCCCATTCACCTGCTTGACATTACATACAGAGAAAGGGGCACGGAACGTCATATTTTTATAAGAAATCATGAACAATATAGGTATTATCAGGCTATGATAGTTCGTTTCGGAGAAAGTATCTCACGATACATAACTGTATAGCCTATTAATCGGAAAAATCATAAGAATACCCCCCCCCCTCCCCCAATCGGAAGTTCTGACATTTTTGATTATTTTAAGGACATAGATTGTCATACTCAGTTACCTTGACATCAGGGTAACACAAAAGTAAATCAAGCATTCATGCATAGTGCAAAGGACAAAGTATACACAAATATTTTTTATTATTATTAAAATGTTCCCTTGCATAACAAATACGAGTGGATGATTACGATTTCCAGGGCACAAGCCTCACTCGCTCTACCGCGCTCGCTGCGGCTATCTACATAATGGCAGAAAAATATTCGTGTAAACTCGTCCATCTGTAACAATAGTATAAACAGAAACCGTGTCGGCAAAATTAAATAGCATTGTGATAGTATTGTCAACATTAAAATATTGCAATCGCACAAAGGTTAGAAAGAATATGTTGCAATTTTGGGTGCAATTTTTTTTTATGAACGGTTGAAGTCTTACATGCAGGTTAAGGGTTTACCGATATTTGCCATCATTTGAAATGCATTTTTTTTAGTCAAACTAGATTTTGAGGATTTCAAATCGAATTAAGAACATTAAGGACGAAAGTTCTTGTATAAGAATCACTACTTCCAGTGCATGCCTCATTCACGCTACCGCGCTCACTGCAGTTAGCATTGAGCATAATAAGTATTAACGTATGAAGGATTACAACCAGGTTAAAATTGTGCCAATTTCATGTATTAAACATTACAGAATTGTGCACAGGCTAAGCGATCATAAAGAATTTTCAAAACATAATAGTGTATTAGTATTAAAAAACGCTAAAGCGTATAAAATACGGATGTAAGCGTTAAAAAAACTTAAAGCCCTAAAGGAAGAGATATTTGAAAAAGACATGTAAGCTATCAGCGTCACAATTATACGTGTAAAAGAATCTCCAGCGACCCAAAAAACAAGCTGGAGCTTGTTTTACACGTATTAGTGCGACGCTGATGGCTTATATGTCTTTTTCTAATAAATGTTCCTTTAGGGCTTTAAGTTTTTTAAGGCTTACATCCGTATTTTATACGCTTAAGCGTTTTTTAATACTAACACCCCTTATTTTTTTCTTGTTTCAGCAAGAATAACACAGAAAAAAGAACACTGTACTCACCTTAAAATAACTGTTATAAGAGAGTCTTTTCATGGCTGATTCGTTTTATGCTGCTAAGAATGACTTTTGCACCCAATTTCATGTTTTTAGCTTGATCTATAAGAATTTGTTGCCCAAACCCCTAGGAGGCATCACGGGGGGTCAGGGGCGGGGGGGGGGGGGGGGGCCTGGAGGGACTTTGGGGTATTTCATAGGGGTCCATGGCTGGTTCGATTTTCACTGTTAAGAAAGGCTTGTGCACCAAATTTGTTTTCTGCAAAATTTCTGCAAAAATGTGTTACTCCACTTCATTATTTCTGCCCAGTGCTCTACAATAATAATTGCTCTACTGACGAGAATACTGCAGTCGCATCAAAATCGTGTTCAAAAGGCCCTGGTCGGTGTTTATACCTATATTTTAAGCTATACAAATTGAAAATCGGTTCATTGGTTCGATCTCTAGGTAGGGGCAAAATTTCTAGCTTTCCGTGTCAAGAATATTGTAGTTAAATTAAAATAGCATGCGAAAGACCCTAGGCCTTGTTCGTACCTACGTTTTAAGCTATAGAACTTGAAAATCGGTTCAGTGGTTCGATCTCCAGGTGAGGGCAAAGAGTCCCAACAGCAACATTAATGATTTTTGCCGAGTGCTCTACTATAATAATTGCTCTGCCGACGAGAATACTGCAGTCACATAAAAATCGGGTTCAAAAGGCCCTGGTCGGTATTAATACCTACATTTTAAGCTATACAAATTGAAAATCGGTTCATTGGTTCGATCTCTTGGTAAGAGCAAAATTTCTAGCCCATTTGGCTTTCCGTGTCAAGAATATTGTAATTACATTAAAATAGCATGCGAAAGACCCTAGGCCTTGTCCATACCTACGTTTTAAGCTATAGAACTCTAAAATCGGTTCTGTGGTTCGACCTCCAAGTGAGGGCAAAGAATACATAAATGATTTCTGCCCAGTGCACTGCAATAATAATTGCTCTGCCGACTAGAATACTGCAGTCATATCAAAATCGGGTTCAAAAGGCCCTGGTCGGTGTTAATACCGACATTTTAAGCATTACAAATTGAAAATCGGTTCATTGGTTCGGTCTCTAGGTGAGAGCAAAAGTTTTAGCCCATTTGGCTTTCCTTGTCAATAATATTGTGGTTAAATTAAAATAGCTTGCGAAAGGCCCTAGGCCTTGTCCATACCTACGTTTTAAGCTATAGAACTTGAAAATCGGTTCAGTGGTTCGGTCTCCAGGTGAGGGCAAAGAGTCCCAACAACAACAACAACAACAACAACAACAAGAAATGGCCATACTGTGGATGCCGAACGATTTGATTGTTGTCATTAAAATTTGTAATGCAGTGAAATAGTGGCGACACGACCCCAAATACCGAATTTCGTTGGTCTATGTCAATTCTGGCCGAAACTGTAGGAGCTCAAAGTTGACATTTAACATGGAAGTCCTTGATATCTCTCAGGATGCCTCTTCGTCAATTTCCTACATAGACCCAGGCTAAATTCTACGATTTGAATTTTCTCACTTCCTGTAATTACTTGGTTATGTTTTTTTTATCTTCCATTTCTGGCAAATCGGAAAATAGTAATATAAAGTATGTAGACATAATCAGCCTATTAAGATTTTTTTTAAAATTAAATACACGGGCTCTGAAAATTGACGAATGGGCTATAAGCTAATTATTGGGTTCTAATGATTAAGGAAAATTCTTACCATCATAGGCCTGGTAGTAGCAGTGGCAAGCAGGGAGGCAGTGAAGGGGAGACTGATTCTGTGATGGTGCAGTTGGTGGGGCGATCCCACTGGTGGACGCTCCTGCGTCGGGCACAAACTGAACCTGGGCCCGAACTCCGGTTCCACGGGAAGACGGCCCAGTACGATTCGGGAAAGGATTTTTAGCCGGTTCTTCTGTTGCGATTGTGCCAGCATAGGAAGTAGGGTCGAGAAGCCCCGGAGATAGTTCGTTATCCAGAAGGGAGAGATCAAATAGGTTTCAGTCTTCTTGAACAGGCACTCAACCTCGAAGGCTCGAAATTGATAGTAACGAAAGTTTTCGCCTCGTCGTGAAAATGGAAGGTAACAGGGGTACCTTATATGTCTGCAATAGACTCCATTATTTAGCCCGCATTCTGCCCAGTGCCCTCGATATCGCACAGATCGAGCAGTAAATGTTTCGGTAGGAGGTGCGCTGCCAATGGAAAGGAGATGAGGGTTGGCCTGTAGGATTAGGTACTGGAAAAGATTACGGTTCACATAATCTAGCATCCTTTCCTCAGGAAGCATCACAGTTAACATATGAGTTAACTAGCCTCCTGGTTGGTGCATAAATAGCCAGTCGCATGGCAAAGGCACATTTGGTAATGATTTTGTATTAAATAAAACAATTCGGAATGCCTGTGAAGGAAATCTTCAAAGGCTTGCAGGTCTCGGAAAGCACGATCCGCTGCATTACGACGAGCACGGGACGTAGAAGGTTTAGGAGTTCGTTTTGGAGGCATGGTGGAACAGTCAAAAGGAAAATAGTGGGAACAAGCGAATAACTCAAAACCTCGACCAGAAGTAAAATAAAAAGGGCCAAAGACCCTATTTTATCAGCCAGGTCACCTGCATGTAGGGACCAAACAATATGGGCAGAGTTCAAATATGGCGTCAAAGATATTTCTCGGGGGCTCCACTCTGTCTGGGTCGGGTCCGTCAGCAAGAATCCCCCCCCCCCATCACTCATTCATATGTACCACCCCCCTCCTCTCCGAAAGGAGGAGAAATAGAGGCGTAGGCTATTTCTCATTACTTCGAAGTGCACTCCGAAGCGTTGCACACGCGTTTTCCGTATTTCTCATTGCTCCGAAGTGGCTCGCGCGCGCATTTCTCATTACTCCGAAGTGAGGCTGTAGCGCTCCAACGCACTCCACTTTTCCGAGTTGAAGCGTCTGAAGTGCGGCGTTTTGTAGTGCGATTCAAGATGGCGGCACTCGTTCGACACGATGGCGGCGGTTCATAAAATGTAGATGTACGCTAGGAAACGTAACTCAGAACAAAAAATATGCAGCCACAATGGCAAGTGTTAAAACTTTACAACCGACAAATTATACGTGATTTAGGGTGTGGAAAGTGACACAGCATTATTAGTACCACGCTGACAGACGACACGAACTTTGCCATTATTGGACTTGTAGCGTGTTTTCGCACCGAATGCATTTCTGATTACAGCATTTGTAGCGCACTACAACCGACTACAACTACGTCAGTATGACGTCACGCCAACTCCAGAACGCGCTCCAATGTAGTAATGAGAAATACGCCATAGCTTGCTTACTCAAGCATAGCGCATCAGCGATAAGAGTGGTTAAAAATGGGTCAGGATGGCCGAACCTTGTTTACGGAAATAAGGAAGGCTAAAAACTAACGTTGGCTTCCTTACATTGTTAAAAACAAGAAATATACTAAAATAGTAATAAATGAACAGTATAATTTTGTTTTCCTTCAATTTCTAGGGAAACTTTATGGTCAAACATATACATAAAAGTGCAAATTTTTTTTACAAGAAAATAACATTTTTTTTTATATCTTCCAGGAGTGTAATAAAAGATTGACACAGGGAGGATGGAGTAAAAAGAGCTTTGGATGTGGAAATGGATAGAAGACAGAGAATCATAATTATGGTGGGACGAGGAGATGGGAGGGATTCCAGTTATAAAAGATAAGTCATTAATAATATCAATGACTCTGGATAAAAACCTCGCCCCATTCGTTCCCACCCATACTGATTCATCCAAAGACTAATAAGAGACGTTATGAGTCACCAAAGCAAGATCTAAGCACATAACCCACACAAAATAAATTTCGATTACAAGGAAGAGTATGAAAGACTTGTTCTCCCATAAATCTTTCTTAAATCAAAACGCAAGCAGAGGAACTCGTACTTTCTGTGTTGTGTATATTTTTCTTAAAGTGTATGGCGACGGCGCTTTAATGCCTACCTAGCACTCATTTTAAAGTGTAGGGCGACGGCACTTTAATGCCTACCTACCACTCATTTTAAAGTGTAGGGCGACGGCCATGTGATGCCTACCTAGCACTCTTCGTTATATGATAATGGAATTTAAGGTGTTCACGGCACATGCTGCATTTTGTGGTGACGGGGAGTTGGTATACATCTCTCGGCAGAAACCCAAAAAGATTATCTCTGTACTTCGGTACCTATTGCTAATTACATTAATTTTAGACTTGCTGATAGTAGGTCGCATATAGCAACTCATAAAGTGATATATGTTGCTTCATAGTTTTGTGGTGACGGAGAGTTGTTACACATCTCTCGGCAGGGATCCCAAAACATTTGGTACTCAGTTACCTATTGCAAAACACCATTATTTTAAATTACCCTTAGAATGTATCACACTTAGCTGTTATTGATTTTATTTCAATCACCGTTTGGGTTACCCAAATAAACGGGTAGCGTATAACATAGGGAAAATCCTGGTAAGATTTTTTCGGTGAGACAAACGATTTCGATAAGTTAGGTCTTATTAGTGTTATTGTTGAGGTGTTTCAATCACTATCTGGATTCATATTTTGACTCATTGTCTGGCCAACAATCGACTCATTAAATGGATGAGAGAAAAAATTTTCTCGAAAATCTTTTCAGTGAGACAAACATTTTCAATGTTAGGCCTAAAGTTAATCCTAGGTTTGTTTCAAGTGCTGTTTGACTACCCCGGTTATACTAGGCGTCCAAACAGAAAAAGAATTGTTCAAATTCTTTTTGGCATAACAAAACAATCTCTATGGGTAGGTTCTTATTATGTAATACTCGAAATTTGACACCTACGGGTAAAAAAACCAGTGGAAAAGGTATTACGGCGAACTGAAACATGAATCTCTCGCCTGTTGCATCTTTCGGGATTTTTACAACCCCCCACACTAATGGTCAGTTGGAAGTAAGAGGATAATAGGCAAGTGTGTTCTCCCACAGAACGACAGTAAATAACAGACTGTATACAAACTTCTGGGCTAAAATTGAAATGTATATATAGATGTATATATTTATGTGTATTATATTGAATATGATGGTGTAATAACATGTCTCATCATGAATTCTCCTTGCAAGGTAGATGTTGGCAATATACATCTCAATTAAGGGAAGAGTCGTATATATATATATAGACTCAAACAGGAACAATGTTCAAAAGTATGACTGAATAATTAAGTCATCATAATAGTTGGGATAAGTCCAAGATAAAGAAAAGGGTTGTTCTTGAAAATTAACAATGGGAATAGGAAATCATATCCTCAACGAGAATTCAAGGTGAATCAAAATTATGAAAACAAATCTATATTGTTGTTATTTCTTTTTCCAGTTCCGTGGCACAACATCTGCACAGAGGGATCAAAATAAAAATGGAAACCTGGTTTTCAGACTGGTCAGGGACCGTTCTGAAATATCATCAGACCCATCAGGAAAGGGCTTAAAATATGAAGGCATCGATTATAATTTCCTTCAGGAGATGCATGTATATAAATATGATATTGACTTGGGGTATTTTGGGCAACGAATTCAGACTCACCAGGTTTTATAGGAAATCATTCCACGAATTTTTTTTAAACATGCACTCAAAATTCTATCACAACGTGGAGTTTTATGCATAGACTTTGGCGTGCGGACTTTACCTTATTTTCTTAAGTCTTATACACACAAGGACGTTTTCCTGCGCCCAATCAGATGTTAGGGGAATGGGGGGGAACGGGTCGGTGAATATAAGGTCTATCCAACTACTACGCGGAGTGTACCGACCTTTGCAAATATAAATACCGTTAGTATTTTGTGGAAGATAGGAAACTGGTGGCAGTATATCTGTTTTTAGTCAGGGACATTGTCATGGTTTTAATTTGCATATTATGTTAATAATAATAAGATTAATAATGCGTAATTAATACATATATGAATCTTAATATATTCAGTCTTATATTCATAACTAATCAAAATAGCGCATGTTCAGACTTGATATTTCTTGAAGACAGGTGCTAGCTCAAGAGAGCCAAAATATAATTAAAGCCTAAGCCCAGGTGTTGTCGGTCTTCTTTGTAAGATAACCCAGAAGGATTCCACGAATTGTAAGGGCAAGGTGGTTGGCATATTTATTGGACAAAACACCGAAAACCAAAAAGAACCCTGTTAATTAAATTAGGGAACAGGTAACCTAAATACCAATGGCTTCATATTCCAAGAAGTCCTAACACCTGTTTATTTGATTGGCAGCAGCCTTACAGAAAGATCGCTCATGCGAGAAGAAACTTCCGGTCGTAGCAGCTGCTGAGTGACGTGGAATTTAGATGCCCCAAATAGATTTGGCGGCACACAACAATAAAGGAATTCCTTTAACAAACAATAGGGGCTTGATTGACAAGCTAGATAATTGGATAGATAAGGATTTAGTATATAATGAATCCCGTTAAGAGAGGCGGGACAGTTACGATCTAACTGCTCCCTTGTGCGCTTAGAAGTTCACGCCAGTACGCCATCTGATAATCCTGGCCGGAGGAGGGACCGAGGTTACGGCAGGGAGCCAGGCTACCGGGAACACTACCCCTAATCCGCAGCTAAGTACTCTGGCCTCAATTTATAGAACAGCTTAACTGTTACTATGAATATATCACTTATTTAGATAAACTATCTGAACTGTTATTGCTAATCATTTATTTATTATTAAACCACGGCTGTGACGTCACGCTAACTCAACGCCACGCTAAATTTCCGTAGGTTAAATCCCGTTAACCGTGAGCGGAAGTGTGCGTCATCGCAAAAAGTGTGGGTTATCAAGTTACCCCACACTTTTACCGATAATCCACACTTTTGTCGATAACTCAACACTTTTGACACTTCCGGATCACGCGATGGGAACGCACACACCACAACCAAAATTATACAGCGTTAAAACCGAACGCTATGAACACGTACAAGAGGAATTACTTAACTTGCCGGGATATCCCAAATGAAATCCTTTACCTGCTAACGCTCACATGTCTGGCTGGCCAATTCCAAGTTTATTCCCTCCGTCTAACTCTTCTCTCACCCCCCCCCCCTCCACAACCTAAAATGGAATGACCTTCATTCACCTATTAGGGTATTACTGGAGATTTGAAACAGTTCTCAAACTACAAACGAACAAAAAGAATTACTTACCTTGCGAGAATGTCGGCACAATGTCCTTCTATCCCTGCTTCATCACATATCGAAGTTTATTCTTTCCGAACAGAGCGAGCGAGCTAGCTTACAAGCTAAACTTTGCGAAACGACGCGTCGTCTAACTCCCACCCACCTTCCAGAAACTTGAGCGTAGCCTACAGTCTGCCTACCTGCCAAAGGAATCGTCCAACACCCACTCCCCCTCCACAAATTAAAATGGAATGACCTTCACTGATTTGACATAAGGTATTACCGTATTTCTTGAAGCAATTTTCACAAACACAAAACGTTTTAATTAAATAAGAATTAGCTTGACGTCCCAACCGTGATTTAAATAAGTTATTGGTTAAAATCGAGCGGTTATCGATTTTTAACCAACGGGTGCGATTATTGTCCGATTCTCGTATGCAAATGGTTTCGGGCTCCGCCCTCGACCTATTTGCATACTCGAGCCGGCCAATAATCGCACCCG
>JAHWFP010083774.1:18195-67590 GCA_023313725.1 Lithobius niger
TTACGATAATCGGGTAGTTCGCCGTAATTTCTAGCGCAGTAATAGCTAAACGATCGCCGATGGCATTGAATTTTTTTTGCGTCGTGAAGGCATAGTTGCAAGTGTGTTTATTGTATAGTGCGCTCATTACCTTGAGAATTGCCTTTGATTTGTTTGGTTATATGGCATTTATTTAGCGGACATTTAGCCGATTTATTTTGTGAATTCTGTGTTGACGTGGTAATCCAGTTGGACTTTGTTTTGTGTTCACTACGAATTGGTATTTTTACATTGTATCCTTGGGCTATAGCCTATAGATTTTCAGGTGAATTAGCTATATTTTTTTGGTGTATTGCGTATTCGTTCATAGAAGCGACCACTTGCTTAGAATTTTTTTTAGTGGTTATAGGTTGGTATTAAGCCTATTAAGGGTGCATATTTATAAGATTGTGAGTTGTGCTGCTTAAAGGTAGACTGTCGTGGACTTTGTTCAACAGTTAACAAATTGTAGATTTAAATTCATTTATTGTAATTTTGCCTAGAACTAGGGGTAATACTGGTCGCGGAGTGGTTACTTGTTCTTCAAGGGGTAGGCCTATTCGCAAACCTTTGAATAGAGATGATTTTGTCAATACTAGTCAGGTTTTCACTAGTACGCCTAAGCAACATAGATGCATAATGCAGCGTATTTTGGATTCAGACTCGGATGATGATGTCGATCCTTACTCCTCCCCCCCTTCCTCCCATACTACATCGGGAACGTTCTCGTTCACCAGTTCGTCATGGATTGATTAGGAATCAATCCAGGGGTAGACAAAGGGTACGCTTAAAATTCCACCCGATGTTTCACCTCCGAGTCACGTGACGTTGCCTACTCCACCAACCGGTAATACGCAGCTGGGAATTGGAATTAATGGTGATCAATTGCATGACATTTTGTCAACATGCTTAAATGACTAATAATCGTTCCCTACAGCAAATTACCGAAAATCAATTTGACATGCTTAAGGATCTTAGTGATTCTTTTCACTCCCGTCAACCATCCGGGACAGAGGAAAATAAGAGGCTTTGGGAGGAGAACAGAAGCTCGAAGAAGGCAACCATTGATGTGTTCACTTTTTTATTAATGGTAGAAAACTTGCGTACTTTAGATCCTTCTCTAAAGGACACGGAATTAATTTCAGTCGCATGTAGTAGTAAGTGTGCAGGAAATGCCAATCACTTGGTTAGTTATTATTGGCATCAATCGGTTCTACAACATTCTCGTTATTTTGGTCGTAGTAACCTAAATTAATGTTCTGACCAGTTCTGGTGCAGATTGCTGTATAGCAGTTAGCTTATGCTTATGCTGTATTGCAGATAGCTTATGCAGTTATTAAAATACTTAGGGATAAATGCACTTAACGACCACAGCAGAAAGGATATCGGAAAAGTCTTTCCAAGCAGCCTCAACTGAGTTATGGTGATTCAAGGCCAGTTGGTAGATAATTTTATAATTCTTTAAGTCGAAGCAAACTAAACGGACAATAAAAAAGACCATTTTGCCAGCCCCCAGCCAGGCTGGCTAAAAATGGTTTCGTTTGCTGAAAAGTACAATACCTGTCAATTTTAGCATTGTTGCCTCAACGATGCTGTCCTTGCCTTGAGATTTCAGTTCACAACGGCCGCCTCAGCCAACCGATCGCGCATGCGCGATCCTCCCTATAAGAATGGAACCCCAATCGGTTTGTCATCTCATTGTCTCAAGTTGTCTCATTGTCTCAAAAGGTGACACCTGGGGGGAGGCAGGGTGGGCCTAAAGGTATTGCATTTTTCAGCAAAAGAAACCATTTTTAGCCGGCCTGACTGGGGGCCGGCAAAATGTTCTTTCTTTATGCTGCAAAGTACAATATCTGTCAATTTTAGCATTGACAGGCTGACCTCGTCAAATTAGGTGACGGGCACCTTTTGGCTGGGTACCCTGGGGTGCTGAGGCTGTCATGGTCTTGCTTTGGATTTGTTTTTGGTGGAGGATGTACTCCGGAGACCAAAGCGAGCAGACCCCCTTCTTCGAAGGATTTTTTTTTTGGAAGAGGTTTCGGGGAAAACCAAGTTAAGTGAGAAAAATATTTCAAAGGATTAGAGGGAAGCATTACCTTTTTCTGTCGTGGGGAGGGCGAACTTGATGGCAACATCACGGATGGGAGCTTGAAAGGCTTTCTGGGAGCGTCTGGTCATGAGGATCTGGAGAGCAGGCTGTGGGTTTCGGCAGGGGGTTCGTCTTCTGGTCGACCAGTGTGGAATGAGGAGGTAGTTTAATAGTGGGGAATGGCACAAGATCACCCTAAGGTTGGAAATTTGGAGCACAGTGGTGAAGGAATTTGGAAGAGCTTGGTCCATGTCAAATTTGCATCCAGGTTTTTTTTTTTTTTGAAGGAGAAGGAAAAATTGTTGTTGACTATATAATGTAGGAGCGGCCTTGGAAGGGTCGAAAGAGAAGTGATGTAAGACTTGATGGAGCAGGTTGGGGTTCCAAGGCCGGGACGGGAGTCCGGAGTTAGGAGGAGGCGTTCCGGACACCGAAATGATAACCCTTGGCCTTGTGGCGGCAGAGGTCACAGGGAAGTTCGGTCGTTTTGTGATTGGAAATTTGAGTCATTAGGGGGTGCATGGGAGTGAAGGAATCAGAATTGTCGAATTGCCATAATGAAAACGTGTGAACATGGAGATCAGAGGTGTTTGAGGTGAGAGTGTCCCACGTCTCGGAGAGCGAGATCAGTTGTATTGAAGGAGGCATTTGAGGAGTACAAGGGGTCTTTAAGTGGGCCGGATGCCGGAGTGGCAATTACTGGCCTTGATGGAAATGATGCAGGTGGAATCCGTGGATCCGTGGGTCTAATGTCGAGCAAAGGATAACGAAGTCGACTGGGGCGTTTGTAGGCTGGACGGGCCGACTTCGGGAGGGATAGCTTGGTGTAAACCCACAGGGCTAGGTGAACAGGCTCACAACGACCTGAGTGGGGTGGCGGCCGAGAAGCTAGTTGGTCTTCTAGGAGACGTCTAGCTGAGAGGTTTAAAAGTTTGAGATTTTCCGTTTGGAGAGATTGGATTTACTGTTGAAGAGAAGAGACCTGGGATGTGAGAGAATCGAACTGGTCCTGAGAAGCATTTAAAAGGGGATTCACCTTTTCGTAGTTAGTTACAAATTGATGCTGAGCTCGTTGGTTTAGGCGTAGCTTATGTTTCATAGTTGTGAAGAGCTTCACGTGATCAGTTCTTGGGGGAGCTTGTTTAGGTTCTTCAGCTGAAGGTGGTGGAGCTGTAGGAACGATGTCAACGGTTGTGTTCACTTGGTCTGGTCGGTCTGGGTTGGTGGGATGGTCTGCGGTTGTTCCTTTCGAAGGAAAGCAGGGTGTTGTTGGAATGTCATCCACTGTGGTTAGTTGATCGTCCAGTGGGGGGTCAAAGTTTTCTCCTAATGGCGAGGAAGGGCTGTCAATGTTTGGAAACTCAGTAGGAGTCGTCTGCTTTACTGGAGAGTCTTCTAGGAGTGAAGAGTTTCCATCTGAGGCCTCAGAGGAAGGCAACGGAGAGGAGTGGTCAACCGGTTCTCGGAGCCAGGAAGCGTAAGATGCCGGGGAACTGAAAGATGACGTCGGTGAAGACTTCCCGGGTGTGTTAGGAACAGTTTGTCGAACGTTTTTCTTTAAGATTGAGGTCAGAAGAGAAGACGAGTCTGGATGCGGACTGGAGAAGGCCTGTCAACTTTGGTGGGGGTATTTGAAATGGACTGTCCTTCTCTAATTTGTTTTATCAGGAGTGCCCGTTGATTCCTTTGTTTTTTTCGTAAGGCCGAAGCCTGGTAGGTTGCGGCAATAAGACGCCATTCAGCTAAAGGAATTGATACGCAAATGGCACAAGGTAAGTTGTAATAATCACACTTGCGGTGAAATTTACAAACCGTCTTATGGGGGATCATGAAGTGTAGGATTTCGTAGGCCGGGGCACGAACACGAGCCAGGATCTTCAATGACCGGGATTCTGCCTAAAAACGGGTCCTTCCCGGAAAAACGCTGAGCTTGCTTAATTTTCACCATGATGTGAAGAACAAAACCGGACCGGGAGAGCCCACAGCAGGGGTGATGAAGTGCAACAGTGACGGTGAATTGAAGGCGGGAAAAATCAGGAAGTGGAAGCGGAAGCGACAGTACAGTTGAGAGGCGAGAAGAGCCTCGGTTTGGGGCTGCGGAGCTTCCAGTCGGCAGAGTAAGGAGTCGCAGACTGTGGCGAGATGGAGTCGGAAGGGGAGTCTGGAAACGTGCCGAACAGGGAAGCGATAAGGCGGCGTGACGTAAGAAGACGCTGAACGAAGGATGGAGTCGGCTGTCGTAGGCACAGTAGAAATCGATGGTTCCAGTGACGACGGGAAGAGGGTTGACGTGACCTTGACATCTACAACTTTGTCCAATGGCGTCCATGTGGTTCCAAGAAACCACAAAGGAGATCGATGTGGTTGTATTGTAATGGAACAATTGTTAGACCCGTAGGAGGCCAGTGTATGGAGGCTTAGGTGGCGACAGATGCAGAACGACAGAGTCGTGGCACGGTGAGGGGACTGTTCGTAGGCTAGGAACAGAAGAAGGTCGAACGCCCTTGATCGAGCGAGAGGCTGGGCGGCGGCGGCCGGGGGTCGGTGCGGGCGACAGGGGTGAGCTTGTTTGGCGACCGATGCGACGTGCAGGTTGTGCGATACAAGAACTGTTCGCAGTAGGGCTGATTATCGGAACCGTAGGGCGTCAAAACGGATGGATGTCAAACGACAAGCCGAACATGGTGTTGGCTCATCTTCAGATGCGGTCGGAAGGGAGACGTATAGGCAGCAGAAGGAACACTGTGGGTCGGGCGGACAGGCCAGTGGAGGATTCAGCCGAGATGAGGGTTGCCTAGAGAATGTGGGGCCGTGAGAGCGACGTCTTACGGCCGGCAAAAGAACCGAGAAGCTGCGGGGAGCGAGATGCCGAAGGCAAGGAGAGGTTGAAACCGGCCCAAGGTGACGTACCGGCCCCATAGTCGGGTGACGTGGGGAATCAACGGGGCACCTGCGATGTCCATGTTTCAGTCGTGGAACCAGAGGGCGGCCTGGGATCCCCGGGCGGGAGCTGCAATGCTGTCAATTCCGCTGAAGATCATAACATCTACGGAACGAAGGGAGCTAAGAAGCTTGGCCCGGCGGTCCAGGTGTGGAGCGATTCCGGGAGATAAGGGGAGGGGGCCGTGATGCCTCCATTCCGGCCATGCCACCAGACATCTGCGGAACGAAGGATGACTTGAGGCTCGGCCCGAAGTGGAACGAAGCTTAGACGATCCGTGCGTGAGGCAAACCCGGGATACTACAGGATATCTGCGAAACGAAGGGAGCCTGGCGGGGTTAGGGACAATGTCGGGCAGTTCGAGTGTGGAATGATCCCGGGAGGCAACGGGAGGGAGCCACGGCGTCTTCCTCCCAGCGTAGACGGAGCAGCTGCGGAACGAAGGGAGCAAAGTCCAACTCAGGGGTAGGGTCAAGACGGATCTTGTGTGGAGCGATCCCGGGAAGCAACAGGAGGGAGCTACGTCGTCTTCATCCCGGCGTCGACAGGAGCAGCTATGGAACGAAGGGAGTGAAGGTTAATCTCGAGGAGGGCACGGCCGAGACGGTGTCTAAGCGGAGCTATCTCGGGAAGCGACGGAAGGGCCCAAGGCAGGCGATGATGTCAGTCTTCGTGGACGACCCCAAAAGATGGAGAAGGGTTGTGTCGTTGGGGCCGAACCAGGTAGGTTGAGGGAACGAGGTGGTTCAAGTGTGGAGCGATCCCGGGAAACAACGGGAGGGAGCCACGATGACTTCGATCCATGCGCACGACACCAAAAGGTGATGACAAGTGGTGTCGCAAGGGACGGACTGGCTAAAATGAAGGGATGATGCCGTTCCAGTGTGGAGTGGTCCCGGGAAGCAACGGGAGGGAGTCGCGATGACTTCGATCCATGTGGACGACACCAAAAGGTGGCGACAGATGGTGTCGCAGGGAACGGACTGGCTAAGATGAAGGGCTGATGCCGTTCCAGTGTGGAGCGATCCCGGGAGACAACGGGAGGGGGCCACGACGACTTCGATACATGCGGACAACACCAAAAGGTGGCGACAGGTTGTGTCGTAGGGAACAGACAGGGTAAGACGAAGGGCCGTTGCTGTTCAAGTGTGGAGCGATCCCGGGAGGCAACGGGAGGGAGCCACGACGACTTCAATCCATGCGGACGACACCAAAAAATGGCGACAGGTGTCGCGTGGGGCGGACTGAATAAGGTGAGGGGCTAATGCCGTTCCAGTGTGGAGCGATCCCGGGAAACAACGGGAGGGAGCCACGACGACTTCAATCCATGCCGAAGACATCAGGAGGTGGCGACAGGTGGTGTCGTAGGGGACGGACCGGCTAGGATGAAGGACAGATGGCGTTCAAGTATGGGGCGATCCCGGGAGATAACAGGAAGGGAGCCACGACGACTTCATTCCGTGCGCACGGCACCAAGGAAGGAGACGGGTGGTGATGTAGGGGACACGACGACTTCGACCCAGCCCCCTACGGGACGAAAGGTAACGAGATAGAGACGAAGCACCAGGAAGGAGAGGACAGTAGCCGCTGCGGCGGCTTGAGACAAAGAGATGACAAACCCATTGGGGTTCCATTCTTATAGGGAGGATCGCGCATGCGCGATCGGGTGGCTGAGGCGGCCGTCGTGAACTGAAATCTCAAGGCAAGGACAACATCGTTGAGGCAACAATGCTAAAATTGACAGGTATTGTACTTTGCAGCATAAAGTAACGTAATTTATAGTAAATAAATTAATATGTAAGTGTGAAAACGTTTTAAATTAATCGTTTACTATACATATCAGCAAGAACAAATGAACATGTTTGTTTTCTTGTGGGCTCGTGTTTATTTGTTCCTGATACCAAGTAATAGCCACAAACTGCTACAGCTAAAGTAGAACAATATGGCGAACAATGTGGTGAGAAACATCAGTGTATTTTCTGTCTCTAATACTTTTGAGTATTAAGTTTTTTATTTTTTATTATTTATTTGTAATAAATAGTATGCAGAATTATTATTATAGTTGCACTGGCATTGCAGTAATAGCACCGGTTTTTTTTTTTGTAATTGTAAAAGAGGGCAGCACTGTCGTGCGTGAAGATGCTAATCGTTCTATGCTATGATGTTATGTATTTAGCCGCAGCGAGCGCAGCATGCAACTTGGAATTTGGATTAAAAAAAATGACCATTGTTTTCTTTAACCTTGATATACCCTAATTTGCATATTTTACGGAAAAAATCGAAAACAATTTTTTTTTTTAAATCAATATCGCTGTTCACGAAAATGATCGTAATTTTTTTTCCGAATTATGTGCTTCGCTCGCGCTGCCATGCTCGCCCCGGCTAAACACACAACATCAGTAACCCCAACAAAAACTTGTTCCTGCCAGCGATAATTTCCGTTTACTAATGTTCTGGTCGAAATCAGGGTTTTTTTTGTTTGCTCTCTCATCTCTCAGAATGGCACTGTCGTCAACATGCTGTGAGTTGAGTTTCAACACGTTTTAATAATTCTTTTGGAAAGCCAAGCTGAAATAGCGTTCAGTTTCTTAGTGCAATTCACGAACAAAATTTTGTTCCCAAAAGCTGGAGACTTATCACATACGTGTATGGTTTCATTTGGGCGTAGCCTAGCAATTTGGACTCAACTACAGAATACGGCCTAGATCGTAGCATAGAACGATTACCATCTTCACGCGCGACAGTGCTGCCCTCTTTTACAATTACAAAAAAAACTAGTGCTCTTACTGCAATGCCAGTGCTACTAAAATAATAATTCTGCATACTATTTATTACAAATAAATTTAAAAAAAATAAAAAACTTAATACTCGAACGAATTAGAGACAGAAAATACACTGATGTTTCTCACAACATTGTTCACCAAATTGTTCTACTTTCGCTGTAGCAGTTTGTGGCTTTTACCCAGTAGTGGCGCCAGCGATCTCCAGGTAGGGCTACAATGGTTCGTCGACGGAGGAGGGGAGGGGGGCAATGAAAATGAACATTTTTTTTTTATTGAAATATGATCCACTTTAGCAGGGGTCCGGCAAAACCAGCCTTGGGGTCTGGGTGAGAGCTGTAATCTCCCCCAGCAGGGTCCGGAGCAGCATTTTACGTTATTTGAGGGCCTATTTTCGGCTTCCCGAGACACGTTGGCACCACATTGGTAAGCAAATTTTGGATGGTTTTCGTAAAAATTCTTAGCATGAGAGGTCGTAAAAACCTAATTGTGACCAAAATACTGTTTTTTTTTTATATGTTTGATTTACAAATTAAACTGGTGAATATAAATAAAAAAAAATTAATATAACGTTAACAAACACTTATAATTTAGGTTTGAAAAGTATTGTTGCTTACTTTTCAAATGGCGGAAGATTTCAGATGACGTTCCTGAATTAAATGAGAATTAGTTTTAAATCACGGTGGCGACGGCTAAGAGGAAAAGAGCTACTAGCAAATTAAACCGCCAACTATTCTTCAATTTTAATTCTTTGCTCGTTGTTTTATGGAATTATTTGTTATAAGACTTCAACTGACGGAACGAAAGCTTTTGCTGTACAAATTTAGCTGACGTTTTGGCTATAACTATAGCAAGAACACACATTCGAACCTCAAAGGTATACTTTTTCTCACTTTTAGTTCTGTATTGGTAAGACGCTAAAGTTGAGTTTGCGTCCTCTTGGTTGGGAGGCAGGGACTCTTGACCACTGGGCTGCTATGCTCCGTTTGTTTGGGGTGTGTTTGACCCCTCACAAACTTCGCGTTGTGCGTTGGGCTTTTAAAATCGGGCCTTCTCCTTTTAGGATAACTGGTAAGGCATCCCAAACGTGTCTCATAACCAGAGTCCTTTGATTTAACGAACCGACGAAGCGACGGTTCTTGTCAGGGAACTCCTACTGATGATGATGGTGATGCTAGTGGCTCTCCCTTTTGAAACAGGGAGCAGACCGCCCTCCGTCACCTAATGGCAGACGCATAGCCCGTCGTCACCTCCAGACGAAGATGAGGATGATTATGAGTCGACGGCGAGAGGGACAATTTAGCCGGAGAAATCCACGTGGAAAACCCCAGGATCTTTGACATGCCACAATCGACATGAGCACGACCCTTCTCTTCCCGAAAATGCCAGGGGGTGGACGAGGCCAGGATCGAACCCGGACCTCCCAGGTAGAAAGCGGCCGTGCTATCCGCTCGCCTTCCTTGCCCCCAAAACTCACTAGAGCGCCCGACGCTCGCAAGAGGGCGATTGGTCGCATCCACCTCGTGCCGACATGGATGCCAGCACATGCCAGCATGAGCGTGAGTAAACAATTAGTGTTTGCTTCGTAAGTTTGCTGTCAAAATACGGCTGCAACGTGGTCTAATATCCACGATAGGCACGTTATGGCCAAGATTTAGAATATTGTATATTAACCCTTTTCTTCTTCGTTTTTCTTTTTATTAAAAATTAATTTCCGAGAACTTTACGTAATTTGCGCTCGCAGATGAACCGGTTCAGATTTGAGTTTTCGCCGCCACATTAAGAGAAAGAAATCTAATTATAGTTCTTACAATGCACTGGGTAGCACAGAATGGTACGAATTTTACCAAGGATTCTGGGATGAGATCCGAAGTCAAAAAATCTCACTAAGTTTTAATGGTTTGAAGTCGTGATACCACAGGTAAAATTTATAATTGAGTTTAAAGCAAAAAACCTAATATTGCACTTTGTCGCCGCTTTCCCCCCCCCCCCCCCCCCCCCGCCCTGCAAAAAAAATCTGTCCAAAGTCAGCTTTTCTTATATGCAATTATTAAGGCTACATTTTTAAAATTCGAATCTCTTTAAATCTAAATAAATCTTTCACAGTAAGAAAAAAAACTATTGCAAGCCGTTTGATTTAAAAACAGTGATTTTTCAATATCGACAATCATTTTTCGATATCGGAAAGTTAATTTTCGACATGGGAAATTCATTTATCGAATATGGAAAATAAATTTCTGATATCGGAAATTACTGATTGGTATCGAAAATTCATTTCACGAAATCAGAAATTAATTTTCGCTGTCGATAAATGAATTTTCGATATCGAGAAATGAATTGCTTGCCATAAAAAACGGAATACAAAGAAGATATTATGACCCCGCCCCCCCCCCCCAAAAAAAATAAAATAAAAATCGAAAGCTCAACAGAAATTGGTAAAGGTTCTTTAACTCTTGATTTTACATCGTTTTAAAACTATCATGGATTCGAAGTAAATGCATAAAATGTCTGGGGTTTAAACGTCTGTAACCCACACTGAAATTCTTAAAAATATGCTAGTAGAAGTGAACGCTCCATAAAATTCGTTATGCTTTATGTATAAACTAAAAATGGTTTTCATAGGTATTCTGGATAAGATACGCAGTAAACACAACTTTTTTTTGGGGGGGGGGGAATGATGGAAACAACTTGAGGAATGATCCACTAGTAACGTACAATTATGTTTAAACCTAGAGTGCCAACATTTTTTCTTTATAAACTACTGATAATTGATTTTCGGAAACAAAAACTTATTCCAACGAATGTTTAATAAAAAAATAACTCTCGTTGGTGGGGGGGGGGGGGGTGAGGGCAAGATATGACATATGGCTATGAATTTTTTTTTTCTTTGTCTGCTGCTTTCAAACCACACAAGAGAATTAGCTCTTGTGGAATGAGTCTTTGCTTTTGTGCTTAATTTTGTAGTCTGTGTTGGATGAATAAACTAACTTACTTACTAAATTATGGGGAATAATCTGGGGACAATTCACCTGTAACGAAAAATTATCTTTGGCAGAGTGAAATAATGTTTTTCTTTATTTAACTCATTCCGACGATTTATTCCAACGATTTTTTTTTATTCGAAACTATATAACCTGGTGAAACTAGAATTTCAGCTAGGCTTATTATCTGAATAAAAGAAAAGTATCCTGATGCAGAATCATAACGTTAAACATGATTCATTTTAATCAAGATCATGCTGATTCGACCAGCTTGTATAACGATGCGATTGTTGACACACGTGATCAAATTCGGCCGATTTAAAAAAACTTTATTAGGAAACAGACATTCCGTGATGAAACTGCCGCTTTTCTAGTCACATTACGTGAAAACATTATCCTGATATGTTTAATATTTAATGTTGAATGTTTAATTAACGCAACTACACGTTTATGGAACACGAGCCATTTCAATACGAAACGCGTGCTCGTCTGTTGGGCCGCGAGGGCGATGCGATCGTACTACGCGTGGTGGTCAAATTTGGCTCTAGTAAAACTCTATTATAGCGGAGATACGGAGTTCCACGGGGCAGCTCATAACGAAGATGTCTGTTAAATTATGGCGTTGACGGTCTAAGTGCAGCAAATCAATTTTCAGTTTTCAACTTACTGTACACGATTTTCGCTCAGTTCATTGGTATCATGAATTCAAGCTAGAATCCTTAACATGTTTAGCTTTATACATATTTAGTTAACTTTTCTGCATTAACTAAGACAACTTTTAAATATTATGGAGGTGATGAAGTAGCAACAGTAGGACTACGATTAATTTAAAACGTTTTCAAACCTACATTTTAATTTATTTACTATAAATTACGTTTTTTATTGTCCGTTTAGTTTGCTTCGACTTTAAGAATTATAAAATTATCTACCAACTAAAGCAAATTGTAAAGAAACGAATGCAAAATGAAAAGAAACGAAACCAAAATGCAGAGAAACTAAAGCAATTTGAAACATAACGAAACCAAAATGAAAGAAAACGAAAACAAAGTAAAAAAGAACGAAACCAACTTAAAAAAACCTGTTAAGTCATATTTTTTTTTAGATTTAGTTCGGATTATTGGGATTAAAGTCGGATTTTTCCGGATTTTTCGAATGTTTTCATAGTTTAAATCCGGATGTCATGGATTTAAATCTTGATTTGTAGGATTTGTTTCGGATTTTCATGGATTAAATCCGGATTTCACATCAAGTGTACACCGGATTTATGAAGTTGGTACCCCCCTCGGTATATTAAGTATGTAGCACTGCACCGACAAGTTACCAATCGTTGGAAGGAAAACGTGCCTCGTTTTTAGCGAAAGGCAAGGTTGAGTTAAAAAGGTTATATATAACCTTTGTGACGAGTTTCAAACAATTAGTACGATTAACACACTGTTCGTATGCCCACAATCACACCCCTAACACAGTCAGCACCTGAAAGACAGAAGCCAAGAAAGCAGGTGGCAAGGCCCTTTTATAAGGTGCCGCGACAGAATGCCACTCGTCAAAATGCCACCACGTCAAAATGCCACCGGACAAAATGCCTCTCTCTACCGACAAAATGACACTTCAGAATTTTTTTACTAATCATTTTACACGGTCACAATGCATAAACGTAGTCAAAATGTATAAACAATTTTTTAAAAGTCACAATGACATCGTATCGTTTAAGCTCGGATTGCTATACCACTTCAACTTTTTTTTTTTTGTTTTACAAATTTTTACTAAATTTAGCGCACTGCTGTTTATATTACACGAAAGACCTTCCCATTCTTTCAAAATTCCTTAATTTTTAATAAAATTTTATATTTAAACGTATTTTAAACGTAGTGGCTCTCTCTACGTCCACCATGGCTCTCTCTCTTTCACGTCTAACGAGCTTCGGGGATGTATGGTCTACATTATAGTCCAAATTTACACTGAATTTCCGCGAGTAGATCTATAAAAGCCCTTGGAGTCATTTTATAGAGGAGGGGGGGGGGGGGGGCTTTGAACTCATGACCTTCAAATTTTCGAAGACCTTCCCCTCCAGATTCACAAGATTCATGTTGCAGGATGAGCTCGGTCCCCCCCCCCCCCCAAAAAAAAAATGTCAAGAAAAGCAGTGAAAGACGACAAGGTAAAAACACACTCTGGACCGAATTTGCGAAAGGTATAATAAAAGATATTTCAACTTTTCCCCTCTGAGCTGTTGGCACAACAATCCGATTTTAAACGAGACGATGTCATTGTGACTTTTTTTTTTTATGTTTATACGTTTTGTGATATATTTGTGACTTCTTAAAAATGTTAATATTCAACCTGTCAAGGTGGACCCTGCCAAGGTGACAACCAGTCAAGGTTTGTACATTGTGACTATGATTATGCATTGTGACTTTTGAAAAAGATCAGTAAAAAATTGTGAAGTGCCATTTTGTCCGGTGGCATTTTGACGTGGTGTCATTTTGACGAGTGGCATTCTGTCGGGCATTCCTTCTAAAAGGACTTTTCCTCCCCCCCCCCCCCCCCGACCCCTCTACAGCTACAAATAATGACCGTTTCCTAAGCTGCGTATACAATCTAGTCATTTAAAAACTGCTCTAAAATAATCAGGTAAGACCAACCAGGAAATAACAACGAGAAATAATTATCAACAACAGAAATTTCACTTGAACTATAAAATCTTAAAAGGCCCCCACACGTATCTACGAGAGGGCCCGTGTGACCGTGTGCCAGTTCGGACGTGCTCCTAAATACATCCATGATAAAATCCCAAGGCTGACCATTGATACGACCGGCAGGGCCAGATCCAGTCCCTGGTCTATACCCCCGTAGTAATTTTTGAGTGAACGGATGAAACCTGTTACTGGGGTCAGATACATTATAGTAGATTTAACAAGATGCACTAACACTGCATTAGTAATTCGACGTGTCGTATGGTAGAATAAAAAAAATCTGTAATTGACGTATGAAGTTGGAACGGCAAACATACCAACAGGAAACTCAGTAGTGGCGCCAGCCAACTCCAGGAAGGGGGACAATGATTCCCCGACTGGGGGAGGGGGCAAGGGGAATTGACACTTTTTTTTAATTGAAATATGATCCACTTTAACAGAGGTCCGGCGAAACCAGCTTGGGGGACTGAGGGAGCGCTGTAAGCTGCCCCGGAAGCCGGAAGCCCCGGTGCATTTTATGTTATTTGAGGGCCTATTTTAGGCTTCCCGAGACACGTTTGCACCACATTGTTAAGCAAATTTTGATGTTTTTCGTAAAAATTTTTTAGCATGAGAGGTCGTAAAAACCTAATTGTGACCAAAATTCTGTTTTTTTTTAATATATTTTATTTACGAATTAAATTAACTGGTGAATTTAAATAAAAAAATATTAATTTAACGTTAACAAACACTTATAATTTAGGGGTTTGAAAAGTATTGTTGCTTACTTTTCAAATGGCGGAAGATTCAGATGACGTTCCTGAATTAACAGAGAATTGGTTTAAATCACTGTGGCGATGGGCTTAGAGGAAAAGAGCTACTACCAAATTAAACCGCCAACTATTCTTCAATTTTAATTCTTTGCTCGGTTTTTATTGAATTAATTGTTATCGGACTTCAACTGACGAAAACTTGGAAGGAAAGCTTTTTCTGTACAAATTTAGCGGACGTTTCGGCTATAACTATAGCAAGAACACACAGTCGGACCTGAAAGGTATACGGCCGTTTGTGAACACAGTGAATTTTTTCTTAGTTCTGTATTGGTTAGACACTGAAGTTGAGTTTGCGTCCTCTAGGTTGGAAGGCCGGGACTCTTGACCACTGGGATGCAATTGCTCCGTTTGTTTGGGGTGTGTTTGACCCCTCACAAACTTCGCGTTGTGCGTTGGGTTTTTAAAATCGGGCCTTCTCCTTTTAGAGATAACTGGTAAGGCGTTGGCATCCCAAACGTGTCTACGATGTCTGTTAAATCATGGCGTTGACGGTCTAAGGCAGCAAATCAATTTTCAGTTTAGCAACTTACTGTGCACGATTTTGGCTCAGTTCATTGGTATCGTGAATTCAAGCTAGAATCTTTTAACAAGTTTAGATTTATAGATATTTACTTAACTTTTCTGCATTAACTAAGACAGCTTTTAAATATTATGGAGGTGATTAGGTAGCAACAGTGGCAAACAAAACGGCAACTGTATTTTGACCTTTTTTCCCCGTAATTTTTACGAATTTTATGTCATGAAGATTTCGTCTTCCGGCTGTTCCCCGACGACAATCTCGGTTACTCCCCGAAGGTTACAGCGTCACCCCTGAGGACACCTAAATCTAAATGCATGGTGTACTGAAGAATATCTACTATATTGCACATTATATTAAAAAAAATAGTCTCGTAACTTTTTCTACTACGATACGGCAAGTGAGCCAGAATCTTGTGTGCGACGATGCAATCACTGACCAGATAAGTTTTCATCGGACGCTGATATTGGTTTTCTTACAAAAAACAAACTGAAAGCTTCGTCGTTTTACAGTTTCCAGTACCCGTTGTTCTCGTTCAGATATTTTCATTTTTTAGATCTTCGAACACCATATTTCATAAATTCAGCAGGGAATTTGGTGGCGGGGGGGGGGGGGAGTAGGAGAAATCATATTGCACTGAGGGTATGTGAGGTTGACTACTTTAAATTTATTTACACTTTTTAGGTGTATTAACAAAAGTTAAAATATTCACACGAAAATTGTGAAAGTCCGCGCTGAATATAACACTGCAATTTCATGTGGCCAATTTTTGTTAGGTTACTCAATACAAAGTACTTGTTTTACTAGCGTTTTATAATTATCTTTATTATTATTATTTGTAATTTTAAATCTGTGGTTAAAACTAATGTCGAACCAATAACTAACGTGAGTCGTCCTGTTACGGATTTGTAAAAAAATCTGAAAGTCAGAGGCCATTAGGAATATCCCACCCTTCCCTCCCTCTGGCCAGTCCGCCACTGTGAAAACAGGACATCATTCGCTTTGCTCACTCGTTCAATAGGAAACAACACCACAAATACGCGTAACAAAATACTGTAATATATCGCAACCGAAAAGCAGCGAGGATTGCGCAGTAATTAACAGCAAAAGTCTTATACGAGCATCGCATTCATTGTACCGTCTAGATTAAATGATAGAAATTCGGTGTACCATCCAGATCACCGCAAAGGTAAGTGATGACTCACTTTGTATTGTTCTGCGCTATAAGACAGGAGCCATCTCGAAGTACACGGTAGCCTCTAACCAACCGCAATGTTGAAGAGCTGACTTTTCGTATGATCGGCGTTGAGTGCACACCTTTACACTGAGGAAGCGCTGACATCAGCCACTGATCGTGTACTATTTGACGACGGTTTTTCGCTCAGAGGCCTTTTTAGAGGTTAGCGAACTAAAACCGCCCTAACTAAATTAACTAGAGCATAATACCTTGTGTACTGGCGCACTGCAAGTCACCCACCCGCATACTTGAATTTCGTCGGATCAGAATTGAACAAGTGTGTCTGGTTTTTGAGGAGATATCGCTGACGTAAATCAGCTACCCCCGTTTTTTGGCCAAAACCGCATTAATTCGACGTGTGACACGTCGAATTAAAAAAACAGAGGTAGACATCTGAGAAACGGTAATTATGCAGAAAACATGATTTTGCCGCTAGCAACCAATTTAACCTACCAGTACGCTCCTTTTGTCGTTCCGGTTCCGAATATCACAATGAAAACGTGGGCAAATGTTTTTTTCCAACCGTATATGCGTCTGAAAATAGCACAGCTTCACATATAGCATTGAACGAGTGCCACCATCTTCCTTCTCCGTTGCTTGCAGACAAGAGGACCGCTCTAGAGATTAGAGAATAGCCAAACCGCAACCAGTTCGTTACAAGTGAAACGCCAAACAGAAGCCGGTACCTGCCTAACCTAACCGACAACAACAACAAAACCAGACACACGTTTCACACGTTTCGTGTGGTATTGTTGTTAGGTTAGGCAGGTACCGGCTTCTGTTTGGCGTTTCACTTGTAACGAACTGGTTGGGGTTTGGCTATTCTCTAATCTCTAGAGCGGTCCTCTTGTCTGCAAGCAACGGAGAAGGAAGATGGCGGCACTCGCTCAACGCTGTATGTGAAGCTGTGCTATTTTCAGATGCATTTATGGTTGGAAAAAAACATTTGCCCACGTTTTCATTGTGATATTCGGAACCAGAACGACAAAAGGAGCGTACTAGTAGGTTAAATTGGTTGCTAGCGGCAAAATCATGTTTTCTGCATAATTACCTGAGAAACTTCATCCAAATTTCCAATATGGCCGTTTTTTTTCGATGAAATTAAACATACCTTTATGCTTTCACCTGTGCTATCGGATTCAAAAAATTTACATCGGCTTCTGGATGATTAAAACATGTTTGTAATCAAGCCACCTGCACAATGATACTAAATGTATGTAAATATGTCAGCCAAAAGAGGCTAAAAAAATACGGTGTATGCAAATCAATACAAAATCGTACAATACTATTTGCATAAAACATTTACAGAGGTTAGGAGTATCTGCTTTTCGAGACAATTAAACAATATGGAAATAATAGATCCCCACCTTCCAGAAAATCGTAGTAAGCCCATTTTGGGCTATTAGAGGGCTCCCGAGATTACTTTGAATTCAAAAATCACAGCACACTTCCGCCGCTATGCCATTACTTCACCTTTAAATGGGCTTAGGATCTAAGTTAAACGATTTCGGTTAAGGTTGATGAAAGGACTAGATCCCCACCTTTCAGAAAATGTTCATTTCGGGCTATAGAGGGGTCGCAAGAGCACTTTGAATTCGAAAATCACCTTACGCTTTCGCCGCTATTCTATTACCTCTTCACCTTTAAATGGGCTTAGGACGGCCCGTATCTAAGTTAAACGAATTCAGTTAGGGTTGATGGAAAGAATCAATTACCACGTTTCAGAAAATCCTAAGCATGTCAATTTCGGACTATTAGAGAATTCCCAAGAGCACTTTGAATTCGAAAATGACCTTACGATTTTGCCACTATGCCATTTCCTCTTCACTTTTAAATGGACTTAGGACGCTCCGTATCTCCGTTAAACGTTTTCGGTTAGGGTTGATGGAAGGACTAGATCCCCACCTTTAAGAAAAGCCTAAGTATGTGCATTTCGAGCTATTAGAGGGCGACCGAGCGCACTTTCAATTCGAAAATCACCACACGTTTGCACCGATATTCCATTACTTCTTCACCTGTAAATGGGCTTCGGACGTTCCGTATCTAAGTTGAACCATAGAGTTAGATATATTATATTGTTACACCAGAGAGGGAACATTCGCTTCAAAGCCTGTCCGTGCGTAATTACCGCCGCCAGGAGCCAGGTCGGCGCCACCGTCGATTTGAGAACTTCGTTCGGACTAGAGGTGTGCGCCCCCCAGTCAAATCAAACGAAACGTACGCCGCCGCTGGCAGATTCGGATCCTGTCATCGCGTTTACGTGTTAGTTAGTGTCTAAGACTTACTAAAAGATAAAGTATAAATTTATTTATGCTTTCGAAATAACTGAACTACTTGGAACTTGAAACAAAATTTGGAAAATTGGAAACATTGTGCTTCATTGTGATGTGCTTCATTGCTTTACATGCTAAAAATGAAATAATATAGGTTGGATTTTTTCTTTTCGCAACAGCAAATGTGTAGTGGAACGGTAGAACAAATGGAGGGAGCGGGGTGGTAAACGGGAAGCCCCCCCCCCTAAAAAAAACTAACAAAACGGGCCGAGTGGGAATAAAAATCACGTAAAACGGTTATTTGCTATTTTCTTCAAAACTTTGATGAAGCCATACATGACGTATAGGACCGGTCATTATTTATCGCTGGGGGAGGGGGGTGTCATCAAGTTTTTGGACCCTGTCAAGGGGCGATCATAAATTTTTCAGATGCAATCAAGTGGGGGGGGGGGGGTCAAAAACAGATTGACCAACTGGACGAATTAGTCATTTTTGGATCTCAAAAATGGCACTTTCAGCAGTCAAAATTTCTAAAAACGCTTCACCCCCGCCATCATCTCAGTGTTTACAAGGTTTTGAAGCTATTAGTACCATTACTGCAAGTATAATTTTTACAAAGAACTTAGAAAAGCCTTGGCACCTGATTTCTTAGCTTCTTCGGTCTTTCAGGTGCTAACTATGTTACGAATGTGGGCCCTCAAGCACAAAGTTTGTTCATCATACTTATTGTATAAATCTCGACAAGATTAAAAACGAGACACGCTGTCGGTGTGGGGAGCTATTTATTTATTTGGCTACAGCACTAATCTTGGCTACAGGAATCATCTGCACAGGGTCGCAATAGGTATACGAAAAGTGGAACTTTTTTTTGGGGGGGGGTTACATTATTTTTGGATCTTGATGGGGGGGGTGATTAAAAATTTGGGAGTCCCGTTTTTTCTTCCCCCCCCCCCCCCAAGCCATAAATAATGACCGGTCTCTAAAGCAAGAATAATATGCATTAAAAATAAGGTGGTCACACGTTTTCCAGTAGGGGTGCAAAGCGAGGCATAAAAGTTGAACCTCCCCCCCCCCCAAAAAAAATGTTTACGTTACTGATATGTCAAGTGAAGTTATTTTTCGCTTTAGGTTATAACAAGCAATAAAATTCGTGTTCTGTGTCGTCTGCTTCCGTCTTTATGAGTGTTGCATCGTCTGCTTTCATTTTGCTATCAGCTCAAAAAGTGTATTTCGACGAATTATTAGGAAGTTAATTTCAGCCGTTTCAAACTTGACCAAGCTAAAAATGTCGGGTTGCAAAACCGCGACTTAGTTTAATCAAGTCGTGGTTTGCTTACCTCTTATATTGAAATTAACGCTCACAAATACAACGAAATCGACACACGCCTTTTTCTTAATGGGGTCGCCATCTTGGAAATCCGACGCGGACAAGTAAAGCTGTAAGAGCCATCCCCCCGAGTTGAACGATTTCGATTAGGGTTGATGGAAAGAATAGCTCACCACCTTTCAGAAAATCTAAAGTATGTCCATTTCAGGCTATTGTATGGCTCCCGCGTTCACTTTAAATTTGAAAATCACCACACGCTTTTGCCGCTATGCCATTACCTTTTCACCTTTAAATGAGTGTATGTCGGTACCTTTTTAATAAATACAGATGCAAACCTAATTACGGTGCCTTTTGGACTTATATGTCAGACTGACTGAGCGGGGAATCGAACACACGATCTTTCAAACCAAAGGCTGAAGTCCTACCGATGTGCCATACTGAGTCTAGTAAATACAGCTGCAAACTTATTTATGTTGCATTGTAGTGACTCATCCTGCCTTAGCTCCTGTTAACGTCAATATTGGACGAACTGATGCTGGGACTGTTGACCCAGCATCTTGATTCCCTTGAGCCGAGTCTGGATGACGATCTTAAGTGTGCCCTGCCTCTATTATTGAAATTCAATTCACTGTATTGTTGTGCATGCCGAATTCAAACCAATTGTTAAGCATGCGCTCAGCCTTGCCAACATATTGTTAATTTTATTCATTCCAAAACCAGCATTCCACCCTAAACTTCCCGTGAGTAATCTTTGGCCTTACTATTAGAAATGTGTTCCTTTTCCTCCCCAATCCACCATATTTAAGCTTTCACGTCCCTGCAAATCATTGTATTTTAACCATCACATTGTCATTAATTAAGAACTGTTTGGCTTAAGTCGTGGCAGGCGAGGCTATGTATAACATCCAGCAGTAATGAACCATCAAATATTCAACCCAGCCAAATCTCTTTATTATTGATTTCCACACACTGAACCATCTCCCACACACTCGTTTCATCACGTTAGGGCCGCCCACCCTTCCTGAACCTCTACATTTTTGGTGCATCGGCCGGGAATCGAACCCGAGCCGCCCGCGTGGCAGGCGAGCATTCTACCACTGAACCACCGATGCAAGGTAATTTTTTTTTCTTCCTTCTTTTAGGTCGCCTTGGTCTTAAGTGTTAACTCGCGCAAGGTAACCAATTTAAACTCAATTTTTCGTTTGGCTACTAATGTCACTTTGGACGGTTAGTTTAAAGCTGTATTCTTTTTGGATCACCCTTTTGATTGCAAGGCATAGCCGCCGTAGCAGCAAGATCGTGAGGTACCCTATTAACCCTCATTTTGATTAAACCCAATTACTAAAATGAATAACTCAAGTTTTTGAATTTGGACGAAGGTAGGTCCCCTACGATTTCTTTTTTGTACCGGGAATAGTAATGGTCCCTGTTCGGGTTAAAATCACCCATCACCTATTTGGCAGCAGGAGGAGTGTGTCAACTGTTGATACCAAACACATCAGTTTGTAAAGGAGGAACCGTGTTTAAAGGTTCTACCGACATCGGCCTGTGCCAGTGATAAGCGGCTGTATAGCTAATGAAGTCATTGAGTGTGGAACCACAAACCTAACCAGCAGTTTAGTGGGGAAGCCCAAGCCGGATCCGTAAGCACTTAGGTGATACAGGCACTTGATCTAGAAGCCCCGCTGGAAACCCTCCACCACCCAAGCGTGATTTTGCGATTTTAGCAAAATTTACTAACCTCATTTAGTGCAGAGAAGTGCAAAATTCAGTTTTTTTTCCCTAACCTTAGTGATTTAAACTTTTTATTTTACGCGGTAGTTTTCTTAATTTATCCCGAGAGTCACCAATGGACAGCTTTTTATAATTGAATTTTAAATCTTATTTTAATCGCAATAAATTCTGATGCAAAAACTATGGAAATTTGCTTAATAACTAAGATTGTACAATTTGAATGTAAGATATCACTTCTTTAAATGGGTAACCAGAATGAACAAATCTGGACGCAATTTTGTTTTTGTTTCACGTTGATTAAAAAAAAAAAATGAAGTGAGTGTCTATAAAATAGAATTTTGTAGGCTATATTTTAAAATGTTAACTGCTAAAACTATTTACAGGCAGAAAATGTTTACCAATCTTAAGAGTGTCATGTTATCTAGTCTTGAAAACCAATGATTTGTTTCATGATAAAAAGTTGATTTACTGCTTGGTTACGCCATTGACAACAGCAGACGTTTAATTTTGGACAACGCTTCAAACTTTACAAAGATTGTTGTACCTCAAATTTTTGGGTATGCCCATATCATCCAACATTTGCAACGTTTGTAACCCAAAATGCGATTTAAAAAAAAAGAAATGTTAGTTATTTACCTAGGCTAGACAAGTGTTTGCATGCATAATTTAACTAACCCTAGTTATGCACAAATTGTAGCAATCCTTTCCTAGGCCCATTGGCAAGTTAAAGTATTCGAGTGTTGTGGTGTTGGGACAATTTTTGTGCAATGTCCATGTCACTGTTTTATAATTTTGAGTTGATTATTCAACATGAAATTTCTAGAATTTCGCCGAAAATTTGTAGAAAGCCGAGAACCTTTCCTGGTCCTCTAAACCCTAAACTGCAGCTCACATGTACAACCCCTAGCCACAAGATACAGTTCCTACTCTGGATTTACTACAATTTTAAATATTGTCCACCACTTGTCGCATGGAAATATTCATACACTCCTGAAGTTTAAAATCTAAATTTATCTTCATTCGTCCCATCTTCAGTGATTAAAAAAAAAAAAAACATGCGTCCACTTCGTTACGAAGTAATCACACTTTTTTGGGCACTGTGAAATGTTTATAACACCATAAATCCAACCCAAATTTAAGTTTGGATGCTATAAAATTACCAGTCCTGGGTCTTCGGCAGGTTGTCCACTGTAAACTTCTAAAGAACCACAGAATTATTTTGTTTTTTTTTACTGTGTCATGCAAAAACTGTGCAAAAAATGCAGTAACAAGGTGAGTAAACGGTGCAATCAACATTTAGGTTAGATTTTAATTATATTCTAACTTGCACACGACATGTAAATATTTTTATTGAACCAACAAAACAATTGTAATTTGGTTGACACTTATTCCGAAGAAGTTTGTATTAGACAAAAAAAAAGATACTGTACGCCGCAGCAATTGAATTTAATTAACTACGAATGTTATTCCGTAATAATTTTTTGCAGTTTCGTGTCTTTCTCCCCTAAAAATCGGGTCGAATTTCTCAGGTTACCTTCGAAAACGCCTTTTCACTCAACCGCAAAAAAATAAAAAATGCGTTAAGCACCATGATCATTAAAAATAATTATTGATGTTGCCTATACTATTAACGTGCTAATGCATGCCTTTTTTTTTTTTCTTTTCCTGGTAGGCTATAAAATTTCGTATTTAAGAACACAAATCCAATCCACACATTCAACATTCATTAACAAACAATTTAACGAATTTTAATTTGATGCATTAACTCTGTTCACCCCTGTTGAGCTGTTGGATATTGCCGCTCGGAACTATGAAGAAATCCCGACGGCCCTGGAGGCAGCCATCTTTGAGAATAAGCGCATTTATTTTGCCGCAGTCGGAATCTTGTTTTTGACATCCAGTTTCTAAAAGATAATAAAGCAATCATGTCTCAATCGTTGCATGACTTAAAACTATGAACATTAATAAGTTAATTTCAACCTTCCAAAGTAATTGATAATGCCTACTTACCTGAAAATAAGCAAATAAAACGGGCGGGCACTTCATCTTCGTGTAATTCAAATCAGCTACATCTCCCTGCTCATAGAACGAACGCGTTGACATCAACAATGCTCTCACATGAGCGCGAGGCTGTTGCTTAGCAACATCGCTATCCATAAGTGTATATACTTATAATCTGGATTGCACACGATATTCTTGTAAATAGTTAGCGACTGCTATTTTAAGTATGCGAATCAAACATAGTTATTTTGTAATTGCATCAGTATTTCTTGTCATTAATATGATGATCGTTGAAGAGAATTTAATTCAGTTTTAAATATATCCTAACGTTTTCATTAAATGCTTGACTTGAACCAGCGCTTATTTTTATCAGCATTAATTTTCTCAGGTAAAACCGACCTTTGACAGACTTTTTTATTTTTTTTTTCTCCTTCAATCTAATTTAATTGAAGATATTACTTTTTAAATTATACTTGTTACTTTTTAAAGTATTTCTTGCCGAGTCGCGTTTGGGCTCAGCAGCCAGCTTATTTGGTCGACCTTTGTCTTTGCATTTAGCACTGAACTTTGAGTCGTGACGGACGTGTGCATTAACGAGTATCATAATAACTCAAGTCACTATTTTAAATAAAAAATGTCCGTCAACCCTTAAACTCACTGGCTGTTTGACAACCTCAATATAAACGCTGTCTGATTTATTAAAAATCCTAGATGTTGGGAAGGATCTCTCCGTACCAATATTTACCGGGATCTAGGTGGAACGGAATTAGATTGTAAGTTTAGTTGTAAGGTCTTACAGTTGTCCCTCGCCACATTTAGGGCTGGGCAACTAATAAGTTAAAGCTTTTGTAAACCATTCCGTTTCCTTTAACCGGGATCGATTTATTAAGTGTAATATTGTGTATTTTCTTTTTTTCATGTCATTATTTTTGGGTCCTGAGCTTGTTCGACATTATCAAAGTTCAAGTTGGCAATACAAAAGGTTAAAGAAAACATCAGCATCATACGGAGCTGCTGCACTTTTGTCTCAGGGAGGGGAGCATTCTGTAGTGACTCATCCTGCCTCAGCTCCTGTTAACGTCAATATTAAACGAACTGATGCTGGGACTGTTGACCCAGCATCTTGATTCCCTTGAGCTGAGTCTGGATGACGATCTTAAGTGTGCCCTGCCTCTATTATTGAAATTCAATTCACTGTATTGTTGTGCATGCCGAATTCAAACCAATTGTTAAGCATGCGCTCAGCCTTGCCAACATATTGTTAATTTTAAGTAATCTAATAATATTATTCATTCCAAAACCAGCATTCCACCCTAAACTTCCCGTGAGTAATCTTTGACCTTCCTATTAGAAATTTGTTCCTTTTCCTCCCCCAATTTCCCCAGTCCGCCATATTTAAGCTTTCACGTCCCTGCAAATCATTGTATTTTAACCATCACATTGTCATTAATTAAGAACTGTTTGGCTTAAGTCGTGGCAGGCGAGGCTATGTATAACATCCAGCAGTAATGAACCATCAAATATTCAACCCAGCCAAATCTCTTCTTTATTATTGATTTCCACACACTGAACCATCTCCCACACACTCTAGTTTCATCACGTTAGGGCCGCCCACTCCCCCTGAACCTCTACAGCATTTTGGACTTATATGTCAGAATGCCTGAGTGGGGAATCGAACCCACGACCTTTGAAACCAAAGGCCGAAGTCTTACCGCTGAGCCATACTAACAAGGCCTCAGCAGTAGGACTTCGGCCTTTGGTTTCAAAGGTCGTCAGTTCGAATCCCCGCTCAGCCAGTCTAACATATAAGTCCAAAAGGAAACGTAAATAAGTTTGCATCTGTATTTATTTGACTCTTGAAAAAGGCTGTATCAGTATGGCACAGCGGTAGGAATTCGGCCTTTGGTTTCAAAGGTCGTGGGTTCGATTTCCCGCTCAGTCAGTCTGACACATAAGTCCAAAAGGCAACGTAAATAGATTTGTATTTATTAAAAAGGTACCGTCATACGCTCATTTAAAGGTGAAAATGTAATGGCATAGCGGCAAAAGCGTGTGGTGATTTTCGAATTCAAAGTGATCTCGGGAGCCCTCTAATAGCCCGAAATGTACATGCTTAGAATTTTCTGAAAGGTGGTGGTCTCTTGTTTCCATCAACCCTAACCGAAATCATTTAACTTAGATACGGACCGTCAAAAGCCCATTTAAAGGTGAAGAGGTAAAGGAATATTGGCGAAAGCGTGTAGTGATTTTCGAATTCAAAGTGCTCTCGGGAGCCCTCTAATAGCCCGAAATGGGCATACTTAGGCTTTTCTTAAAGGTGGGGATCTAGTCCTTCCATCAACCTTAACCGAAATCGTGTAACTGAGATACGGACCGTCCCAAGTCCATTTAAAGGTGAAGAGGAAATGGCATAGTGGCAAAATCGTAAGGTCATTTTCAAATTCAAAGTGCTCTTGAGAACTCTCTAATAGCCCGAAATGGACACGCTTAGGATTTTCTGAAAGATGGTGATCGATTCTTTCCATCAACCCTAACTGAATTCGTTTAATAATAATTAATTATAAAATTAAAATTAAAATTAAAATTATAAATAATAATAATTCGATACAGACCGTCCTAAGCCCATATAAAGGTGAAGAGGTAATGGAATAGCGGTGAAAGCGTAAGGTGATTTTCGAATTCAAAGTGCTCTTGCGACCCCTCTAATAGCCCGAAATGAACATACTAAGGATTTTCTGAAAGGTGGGGATCTTACCCTTCCATCAACCTTAACCGAAATCGTTTAACGTAGATACGGACCGTCGTAAGCCCATTTAAAGGTGAAGAGGTAACGACATAGCAGCAGAAGCGTGCTGTGATTTTCGAATTCAAAGTGCTCTCGGGAGCCCTCTAATAACCCGAAATGGACGTACTTAGGATTTTCTGAAAGGTGGGGATCTATTCTTTCCATATTGTTTAATTGTTTCGAAAAGCACATACAGCTAACCTCTGTAAGTGTTTTACGCAAGTAGTACTGTACGATTTTGTATTGATTTGTATACACCGTATTTTTTTAAACCACTTTCGACTGATATATTTACATAAATTTAGTGTCATTGTGCAGGTGGCTGATTACAAACATGTTTTAATCATCCAGAAGCCGATGTAACTCTTTGTAATCCGATAGCACAGGTGAAAGCATAAAGGTATGTTTAATTTCATCGAAAAAACGGCCATATTGGAAAATTGGGGCTGGAAAACTCGGATCAAGTTTCTCAGATGTCTACCTCTGTTTTTTTAAATCTACTATAATGTCCTGACCCCTGTAACAGGTTTCATCTGTCCACTCAAAAATTCCTACGGGGGTATAGGCCAGGGACAGGACTTTGGCTCACCTCTTGCTGATTGACAGCTTGGCAAAAGATAAGGCCCTAGCCAGCTCTAGGTACGGATGGTCTACGGGCTAATTTTTACAAAACTTTCTAACATGAAATTATTATTTTTTAATGCATGCTGCCTACTTCTCCAATCTATATAACTAAGATCATAGTTTTTTTTTTGTTTGTTTGTCCACAGAGGGAATCTTGATAATCCTTATCGAACTGTCGATAATCTCAATTCTATCGATAATGGGAATGTCGATAATCTAATTCTATCGAAGTTCGTAGACCGTAGTGGGAATCTCGAGGATTGACGGACGACTGCGAAAGGCGGTGTTTAATTTCTAAGGACCTTCAACAATAATTGGCACATACAGTGACGTTACAGAATTTTCATGCAAACAGGAAATCACAACAATAATGTATAAAACCAGCCACATATACGGTGAGGGGGAAGAGGGCTGCCCTAGTGGTTGTTAATATGTGCATAACACTGCCAACCTTTGTTGTAGAAGCCTTATCTTTAAATCTAGGCTTCTAGAGGCGGATATTGCAACTTGCCTATCTCGTTGTTATTTTATAAACCGTATCTACATCTACATATATAATACGGAGTAGGCGGCCAAGTCACCGGCCACGCCATTCCGTCGTACAATCAAGTACCCCAACCCTGTAGTACCATCTGTTGACGGGATTCGCCTTCAAATTCGGGTTGGAACACTTTTCCAACGTCTTCGAAGAGATAGCACCACTTACCAAACCTGCCGTACCGTTTTTGGATTCGTATTTTGGTATTGTTGTGGTACCAAAGCGGCCAACAAAGTTTTAGTCGCATGGACTGTGCCATTGTCGGCGTTTGAGATAAAAAAAAAAAAACAACCCGTGTCTACTAAACCAGACAACTTTAAACCAAATGACGATTGGTTCTTAATTTTGGGCCTCGAAATTGGCAGCCTGATACGATAGAAAGGCGCATTTATTTCCTAAATGTTCACTTCCAGAAAGGAGTTGAATTGATTTTAAGTGGGCGGCAACAATTGTTGCTTGCAGCAATGTCGTAATGCACGGTACCGAGGTGAATTGTTTCAAAGGATTAACTTAAACATAGGGTTACTTGCTTACTGAATGCTGGATTTCTCAGGGCTTTTTTTAGCCTTCAGTCAAACATACGCATGCGACTTTTCCGGGACTGCAACAAAGGGGAAATGTCACGTGGCGGCGTTGTCGGGGGGTATGGGAGAGGGTGCCAGGGCAAGTGTGTGTCGCTAGCAATGCACGCTACCGAAGTAAATTGTTTCAAAGGATTAACTTAAACATAGGGTTACTTGCTTACTGAATGCTGGATTTCTCAGGGCTTTTTTTTAACCTTCAGTCAAACATACGCATGCGACTTTTCCGGGGCTGCAACAAAGGGGAAATGTCACGGGGCGGCGTTTTCGGGGATGTGGGAGAGGGTGCCAGGGCAAGTGTGTGTGGCTAGCAATGCGCAGTACCAAAGTGAATTGTTTCAAAGGATTAACTTAAACATGGGATTACTTGCTTATTGAATGCTGGATTTCTCAGTGATAGGGTTTTTTTTAGCCTTCAGTTAAACACAAACCAGCGACTTTTCCGGGGCTGCACCAAAGTGAAAATGTCTAGGTGCGACGTTTTCGGGGAGTGGGAGGCGGGCAAGCGTGTATGAGGTGACACATATGCGAATCCCGGAGCGGGCAAGAGTGTGGGGATTGGGGGTTAAAGTAATTGTGGGGGAGAGGGCATATGTGGGAGCCATTCACATGTTCAGTCTTCGGTTTGATAAGTTTGAAACTAAAGACCAAACACCTGGAGGGAGGCAGGGGGGGGGGTGCGCAGCATGCGCACGGGCACAACTAGTATATAATACGGAGCAGGCGGCCAAGTCACCGGCCACGCCATTCCGTCGTACAATCAAGTACCCCACCCTGTATTGCCATCTGTTGACAGGATTCACCTTCAAATTCAGGTTGGGACACTTTTCCAACGTCTTTGAACAGATGGCGCCACTTACCAAACCCGCCATGTCGCCGTCTATTGACAGCCTTGGACTACAAGTTCGGGGTATAACCCTTTTTCCAAAGTCTTCGAAGAGATGGCGCCACTTACCAGACCTGCCGCAGCGTTTTTGGGTTCGTTTTTTGGTATTGTTATGGTACCAAAGCGGCCAACAAAGTTTTAGTCGCATGGATTGGTCGGCGTTTGAGCTAAAAAAAAAACAACCCGTGTGTACTAAACCAGACAACTTTAAACCAAACGACGATTAGTTCTTAATTTCGAGGCCTCCACTGGGCCCTGAAATTGGCAGCCTGATACGATGGAAAGGCGCATTTATTTCCTAAATATTCACTTCAAAAAGGAGTTGAATTGTTTTTAAGAGGGCGGCAACAATCGTTGCTTGCAACTATGTCGCCATGCGCGGTACCGAGGTGAATTGTTTCAAAGGATTAACTTAAACATAGGGTTACTTGCTTACGGAATGCTGGATTTCTCAGGGTTTTTTTTTAGCCTTCAGTCAAACATACACTGCGACTTTTCCGGGGCTGCACCAAAGGGAAAATGTCACGGGGCCACGTTTTCGGGGGGTGCGGAAGAGGGTACCAGGGTAAGTGTGTGTGGCGGGCAATGCGCGTTACCGAAGTGAATTGTTTCAAAGGATTAACTTAAACATGCGATTACTTGCTTACTGAATGCTGGATTTCTCAGTGATAGGTTTTTTTTTAGCCTTCAGTCAAACACACGCCAGCGATTTTTCCGGGGCTACACCAAAGGGAGAATGTCACGGGGCGACGTTTTCGGGGAGGGGGAGGCGGGCAAGCGTGTATGGGGGGACACGTATGCGAATCCGGGAGGGGGCAGGAGTGTGGGGATTGGGGGTTAAAGTAATTGTGTGGGAGAGGGTATATGTGGGAGCCATTCACATGTTCAGTCTTCGGTTTGATAAATTTAAAACCAAAGACCAAACACCTGGAGGAAGGCGGTGGGGGGAGGGGGGTGGATAGCATGCACAAGGGCACAACTAGTTACTTTTATAAAATACGGTGCCACCTTATCTGCCAGAAGTTTTTTTTTTAATTGCAATCCCTTATACTTGTTCACTGATTAGAAAATTGTTTGTCTTTCTGCGAGATGCCACTTATTGAGTTTTTCACAATTTTATTCGTTCTGTCACTCATAATACATGCTATTACACATTTTGTAGTGTTTCTGGTCCCCACCGTGGAATATTTCGCTGTGCCTTCCCCTTCGCCCTTATTAGCGAAAGAAGCTCATCTTATCTTATGAATTAAATTGAAATTTGTCTCTATGATAACTGTATTCTTGGAAATGCATAATACAACATTACGCAAGTCAATGCAAGTCAGATTTAAAGGTGCCTTTCTCCTTTTCAGTTCCAAGATGCAGCATCGTAGAATCTTCGAGCAATATAAAGAAAACTAGCGGAGTCGTTCGCTTCGCTCGTTCATTCTGCGTTGTCTCGCTGCGCTCGAGGAGATTTCTTGCTGCAACACTTATGATACAGACAGACCTTCCACATAAAAAAAACCGATCAAGCAAATTATAAGGGTGTAGTATGCGATATCGGTTATCTCGAGAGAAGGTCAATATTATTTTTTTACGTCCAAGAAGTCAAGCAAAAAGAACAAGCTATTTATCAGAAAAGCGCTGTTTCTGATGATAAAAGCTGATTTTCGTTCGCTTCGCTCACTTAATCAGCGTAAACATTTCCTCAGAAACGTGCCTGAATCAATGTAACCACCAAGAACCACCCATCAATTGTAATTTGTGTTAGTATATACTTTATATGGGTTTTCTTCTTTTACTTATTTTAAGAATATTGTTCTTTACGTCCTGCTCAGTACAGATCTTTCCATGGGCGTCTTATCACTTCACTTTCCGATGATCCCTCACTTGGAGATGCAGAACGTCAGATGTAATCTCATTCCTACGAAGGTGAGAGATGAAATATCGATAGAGCAAATTGAAACACATAATGAAAAAATTTAGTTTACTTGGAAATCGCTCGCTTTGCTCGTTCAATCCACGCACCTCCGTGCTTCACAAACACGAATGTTTGACACCGTTTTAAAACAAAATCTATTGTTTTGATTTTTCTATGCATCAATTCATCAATTCATTGATTAATACAAAACCAATTTTAAGATGTATATGTGGTATGTTGCAAAACACGTCCTCCGTGCATCCTTTTCCAGATCATCTCTCTTCGCTCGAGGAGGTTTTCATGAACAAACTATGACGTCATGAACAAACATGAAGAGAATTTAAAAAAACGAACTCTGACGTTATTTTTCAGGGTTTTTCGTATATTTGAGGGTGATAATATCAAGTTACAGCGATGAAAATAGGCCTATTAAAAGTGAAATTTAATTATCTTTCGTTTGGTCCTACTCCTATCTTTGTAGGTGCCTTGGTTCCAGAGGAGTAGAGGTACAAACACG
This sequence comes from Lithobius niger, assembly GCA_023313725.1. Classification (NCBI taxonomy): domain Eukaryota; kingdom Metazoa; phylum Arthropoda; class Chilopoda; order Lithobiomorpha; family Lithobiidae; genus Lithobius; species Lithobius niger. The sequence goes on from JAHWFP010083774.1 coordinate 49,433, forward strand.
CACGCACGCACATCGTAAGATTTTAATTATGTAGACTAGCGGAGTCGCTCGCTTCGCTCTCTCTCATTCCGCGTCGTCTTGCTGCGCTCGAGGAGATTTCTTGCTGCAACACTTATGATACTGACAGGTCATCCACATAAAAATGATCAAGCAAACTATAAGACTATATTATGCGATATCGGTTATCTCGACAGAAGGTCAATATTATGTTTTTACTTCCAAGGAGTCAAGCAAAAATATCAAGCAATTTATCAGAAAATTGAAGATTCTCCCAGAGAACTTGTTCTCGCAGGAGAATCTAAGTTCTCCGAGTAGAATGCGACAAAGCTGTGTTACTAGTTTGGGATGTCCCTTTGCTAAAGTCGGCCCTTTCCAGCCCTCATTTGCATAAAATTTCCCCTTAATTTATGCAAAGATCAACACTTTCCGCCTCTCCCTACGTCACTTTCGGTACTCTACTTCTTATCGTTCTATCCACAATGTCTCGCCTCCGCTGGTGGTTCCCTGCGACAGGGAGGCGGGTGGGTCAGCAAAGTAACACAGCTTTGTCGCATTCTACTCGGAGAACTTAGATTCTCCTGCGAGAACAAGTTCTCTGGTAGAATCTTCAATTCTCCTTCATAGAAGCCTCCTCGCTGTGTTACTAGTTTGGGACAGATTATGAGCGTGGCGCAGCACCAGCGACCCATCACCGCAAAAAAACAGGCCTTGTTGACGTACTCCCCTGCTACGCCAGGCTCAATCTCCCCGTGGTAATGTGAAGTGCTAAACCGATGGTGAAGCCCAGTTAGTGACTGCCCCAAACCCTGATGGCGCCGACCCACAGATCCACCAGTGGTCGACACTGCCGCGTGCACCTGGAGTGAGCTACCTTGACGCCTGTCAATTGCAACGTCCCGCACCACCACCTCGCAAACGTTTGAAACGACACGGGCCCACCTAGTTTTAACATACATATATATGTAATAGCACAAGATGCTCTCCTATCCAACACCTCCAGCCGCCTGCAGCGGCTCCGTGCAGCGGGCCTAGAAGTGTAAATAGCGCCTGGTGCCGAGCCTGCTGTGCTGTTGGACGCTAAAAAAAAATTGAATGAGGTACTGTCACAACGTCACACACCTGCTATAGAGACCACCTAGCCTGCTCCTGCAGAAAAACAGGCATACCTTCTTCGTCCTTCGTACCTATCCACCGGAGCCATCGAGGCCTAACTCAGCCACCGTAGTCACTCATCATGACCCGGCACGCCGCCGTGAGCAGCCCATTTAGCCTGAAGCCAGCCTAACACCGAGGCCTCCCTAAGTGGAGGGAAGCTTCAAATCATGCTTAGCGTCCCTATGGCTTGGATCCCGGGAAATGGGAAAAAATTTTTTTTAGAAATAATTAAATCGGGGACAGGAAACCATTAGCACCACCGTGCACCCTTTCCCGAACACCTCGTGACACTACCGTAAATAATTCCTGCGTAATTCCGACCGATCTCACTGCTCGCACCACAATGAATCGTCGTCAAGGCCCATTCCGATGGGCAGAAAGCCTATCACTCTCGCGGCCCAACCAGCCAATGTACACGCCGTCCATGAGGCCCTCCGAGTCTCAAACATCGCATAACAAATCGTCTGCAACCGTGTCTATCACCCTCGCCTCCACATTTTCCACTCGATAATTGCGCACAGTAAACGACTCTTCGATCTCAACCAATTCTGGCACTCACACGTCGGCCAATGCTGTCAACACGAGCCGCCATTTTGTCTCGCTCGCCCTCAACTGTAGGCTTCTTCGCTTCTTCAACGGTACGACTCTTCCCGCCGTTTTACCTTATAATCAGTCCAGGAATGCCAGTTTTCGCAGATTATCAGTTCGCTCAGCCACCCACCAGCTCCATGATTCTGTCACCAAAAGATCGCACACGCCGCCGTACAAGCCCCATTATGCCGTACAGTCTTAACGGTTGCCAACAAATACGAGTCATCTGTACACATCATCACCGTGTACACAACATCACCGCCGCGACCCGAGTCAATGAACCGCGGCACCGGCCGCTCTCTAGATAACGGGCCCATCGCCATCCCGGCCGATGGCTTTCATTACAAACGGATTGTTTATACTTGCAATTATATCACCCAACCATGCAAACTCGGCTCGTCAACACATTTTGCCGCCCCTCGGACGGATCGCATGGCTTGGACCGCCGCCCGACTATCATTATCACGGCCCGGCTCACTACCATCACGGCTCGGACCTCGCCCGGCCCGTCCTCACAACCATCACGGCTCGGACACCTGCCCGGCCCATCGTCGTAAAGACGGCATTTCCGTTCCTCCACAAGCCTATCCCCCTCTCGGCACTCAGCCGGCTTCTGGTGCCCGCCTGACTTTTTCACCAAGTGGTATTTTATATTATTTGCACGTGGTTTCGCCTCACGACCGGTTCGTGGAATTGTCTCTACCAACGTGTTGGCACTAGTAGGCTTATCACTGCCCGTACGCCCACTGGCTGTACGACATACAACAGATTTCAACACAAGCGGAAAAATTTAATTCTCTCACCAAATATCCACCACACTCCCATAGCCACGCTCTGTCATAGCTATCCATTTTACTTACCTCATATCAGCACTGGAAACTTCCGCACAGCAAGGTCGGACTCACATTACTCACTACTTCGTTAGGCCTAACGGTGCCGCCATTACGTAACCACGCCCGACGCCGTCCTTCATGAATCCAAACAAAACGCTCTGCATCCTCGTCCTACGTGTGGAAAACGACAAGCATCGTTCGTGCCCTTGCCATTATTTCTCCAAAGGCATAGTCATAACGTTGCTTCAACGGAACAAAATCGTGCTTCCATCGTGTGTAAACACTTCGGTTTTCCCATACCAAAAACACGACTTGCCGTGGCCACGGCAAAAGAGACAGTGGGGATAGAACGATAGGAAGTAGAGTACCGGAAGTGACGTAGGGAGAGGCGGAAAGTGTTGATCTTTGCATAACTTAAGGGGAAATTTTATGCAAATGAGGGTTGGAAAGGGCCGACTTTGGCAAAGGGACATCCCAAACTAGTGACACAGCGAGGAGGCTTCTATGAAGGAGAAGCGCTGTTTCTGATGACAAACGCTGATTTTCGTTCGCTTTGCTCACTCAATCAGCGCAACCATTTCCTCAGAAACGTGACTGAATCAATGTAACCACCAAGAACCGCACATCACGTGTAAATTGTGTTAGTATACACTTTATATGGGTTTTCTTGTTTTACTTATTTTAAGAATATTGTTCTTTACGTCCTGCTCAGTACGGATTTTTCCATGGGAGTTTTATCACTTTACTTTCTGATGATTCCTTACTTGAGAAACATCTGCAGCCCGTCAGATGTAATCTCTTACGAGGGTAAGAGTTGAAAGATTGATAAAGCAAAGCAAGACACACATTGAAAAGGCGTGGCAATCGCTCGCTTTGCTCGTTCAAACCACGCACCTCCGTGCTCCAGATACACGAATGTTTGACACTGTTTTAAAACCAAATCCATTGTGTTGATTTTTCCCTGCATCAAGTCAGTTAGTATGGAACCAATTTTTAAGATGTATATGTGGTGTGTTGCAAAATACGTCGTCCGTGCATTCTTTTCCAGATCATCTCTCTTTGCTCGAGGAGGTTTTCATGAACAAACTATGACGTCATGAACAAACATGAAGAGGGTTTAAAAAAAACGTTATTATTGCAGGGTTTTTCGCATATTTTAGGGTGATAATATCAAGTTACAGCGATGAAAATAGGCCTATACTGTGCGCAATTTAATTATCTTTTGTTTGGTCCTACTCCCATCTTTGTAGGTGCTTTAATTCTGGAGGAGTAGAGGTACAAACACACACGCATATCATACGTCCTTAATGATGTAGATGGCGGTAAATGAAAAATGGAACAACACTATTTGCAGCAGCGCCGCGATTTTCATAGGTAAAACGAGACCACGTGACTCACACCAGCCTATTGGATGACAGAGAATCTGTAACGTGGATGCTGTGTTTAGAATATGGGCAACATTATCGAAATGATGAACAGGCGCCTTTAAATATTGAGATTTTAATCCTTTCATCTAACATTTTGATACTTCAATAACATTCTGAAACCTTATTTTTGTGATAACCCTGTTAATGACTTATTGACTCTGAGAAAGGCAGAAAAAGGCATTCTGCCAGGCCGGCTGAAAATGATTCTATTGTCCTAAACGAAAACATACATTTCCTGTGAATTTTACTATTCTTCTCCGAAGTATGCATTCTTCTCTAGAGGATTGAAGTTGAACGGTGTGCCAGCTCCGTAACCCAACCTCTCATGTGCGCATGCGCAGTTCCTCCGATATAGACTGCAACCATTGATTGCCATCCTATTTTCTTCGGTTTTCGTTAGGTGTGACTCCAGAGGGGAGGTAGGGCTGGTGAAGGTGTATGTTTTCATTTAGGTAATAGACACCATTTTCAGCCGGCAAAATGGGATTTTTAATTGCCGTTCGAAAACATCAATTACCAATGAATTTTAGCATTCACCCAGACCTTGTCAACGCAGGTGGGGAGTACTACCTGACGGGTTGCCCTAGGGTTAAGAGCTGGGGACAAAGTTAGACCGTGAGGTTAAGGGAAAGGTTACCTGAGTTATGGTGCCTATTTCTGGTGACGTTTCATTGGTGTTGTTTTTGATGAAAGTTCAGTGTCTTGGTGGGATCAAAACCATGAAGGTGAAAGGTTGTTGTGAGGGATATTATGTACATATTCACAAATTGGGATTGTTCTGCAGCAGCAGTTCCCTTGGAAACAGGGTTTTACCAAGGTGGGCGTATGGTGATGATGTACTTTGGGAAAGGTTCAAATGACATTCGTCGAAGAACTGCAATGTTGCAGACCTTGCGACGACTTGCAATTATCTGGATTGCCCTGTTATGGTCCTTAGGCGGTAGGTAGTTGGCGAAGGACAGAAGGCAGAAGAATCCGGATGGTAGCAGAGCTGTTGAGCAGTGGTCACGTTGTGGCTGTTTTGGGAAAGGCTTTTGAATCGTGTTGAGCCGAGCTGTGGAGCTGGTAGACTAATGACTGTGAAGGATAGCTGGCTTGAAACGACTTGCGGCAGTGTTGTGCCCGTAGTTAGTCAGGGGCTTTAAGCAGAGCAGGAAGATGGTCCCAGGAAACTGATGGTATCTTGATGAAGCTCGAAACTGGAATGGATGTTGCTGACAGACAGCAAGCAGTGAAGGGTGAGCTGTGAAGGACGAAGACCGAAAAGTGCTGCAACGAATGCCGTCTAGGGGCACCAGGCAGCGAAGGATGGAAGTCCTAATTAACTGCAATTTTTGTCCGTTAGGACAGCAGATCGTGAAGGACGACTGTGTGCTGACGTGCAGAAAATGGTTGATAGGGAGCTGTGGGCATTTAAGATGAAAGTTCAAAGGTGCTGCAACCAATGTCGGTAAGGGACAGCAAGCGACAAAAGATGATGATCCGAAACAGCTGTGATTTTTGTCAGTGTGGGACAGTTCACAGTTGATCGGTTAGGGGTGTTCTCGTCCTGTGAATATCAAAATTTTAAGTTCACCTCGTCAATCTGTGGTGGTGGACATGAGCCGAGTTCCCAATGAGACAGTCTTTCGTCAGATTTTGATGCTTTGAGGCTATCTGCGACTAGTATCGGCAGATTCATTGCCCAAAGGCTACTGCAATAAAAGGGAGATGCTTGAAGGTTCCGAGTTAGCCGTGATGATGGTAGGTGAAGGCCAGCAGGCTGAAGCAGAAGCAACTGTAGTTTATGATGTAAAGGAGCGATTCGAACTGTTGTGGCGTCATTTCTTAGATGGTGCGGATGGGCGATGGAAAAATAGTGAGGCTATCCATGATTCAGATCCATGCAAAAAACGATGACGGTTTCTCATGCTGAGTCGGAAGATCATTGATGTCTGTTAAGACAATGGCGAAGAGTTTGCAATCCAGTCCAAAGTGTGAATGACAGTTGGCTGAAGAAGACGTGGGGAGGTTGAGCCTAATGTTGAGAAGCTCAAATGGTACGGTCCGTGAATGCATGTTCTTGAATTGTGGACTGAAGAGGAACGTTGTGTAACGGATGTTCCTGGAACGTATAGATTCAGGATAGACCAGCCAAAGGCACTAAGGGTGAGGAGAGCCATCATGGATGAAGGTCCCTTCGGAGTTTCTATGAATCCTGGCTTGGTATAGTCTGGTTAGCGAAGGATGTTATATCCGAGGACAAGAACTTAGATGAGGATGGAGAAAACTCGTGATGGCTTTGAGATGATAGTAGTGAAGACAAGGGCGGTTTCTTGTGTTTAACAATTTTGGATGACACCCGTGAATCCATGTCCTTAATTTTGGACAGGGAAGAATCTTTGTGCGTGATGAGTTCAGCAGACTTCTGTTGAGTTTTGGCGTGGTCCAGTCTGCTTGAACGAGGGACGGCATATCCGAGAACAGAGACAGGCTTGGATGTGGATCAAGAAGCAACGGATGGCTTGAGGCTTGTAAAAAATTAATCGGGATTTTTCTTTGATCCGAGTTGTCGCGTTCTAACGTGAGAGTCGTTTAAAAATAGATGCGGAAGCAAGATTAGTGTGGGATGTGTCACGTCCACAATTTCAGTTTCATGCTGAGGACGGACGCTGACCCTCCCTGCAGAAGCTTGGTGTGATTGCGAGATGATGAGGAAAATCTAGCCAAATCCAGTTATGATGAAGGCATTCACGGATTGGATGGCTGGTCTTGTTTTGAGATCATGGACAGCATGATCCAGAAATGCTTGTGCTTGACTTGAGGTCAGAGGCAGATCGTGTGAAGGGTAGTCCACAACAATGATAAGCAGATGCGACTGGTGAAGGGCTTTAGGACGAAGGAAAAACTCGGATGAGAATGTAGAAACATGATTTAGGTATAAAAAGTTGGTTGTCCAATCTTGAGTGAAGGAACGGTAGAATGACGATGAGGTGGCTTACCGTACAGCATGGTCCATTATGGCGTGTGCTTGAGATGAGGACAAAGGTTGATGCTTGTGTGAAGGAGAGCCTGAGTTCATGGATAAACATGCTGAAAAAAAATCAAGATGAATTTCAGACAGAGATTGATGCGTCTTCAAAAGGGACGATCTGTAAAAATGTTTTTTTTTCTTGGCCTTCTTAATTGAAAAAAAAAAAACTGAGAACCATCGACGGGCGACGGACAGTGAGGCGATGGGGCGGCCATCTTGGACATAAGATCAGTCGTTGTTTCACGGCAACAGGCCATGGTGTAGTCCGTTTGAACGTGTGTTGGCTGTCCGAAAACATAAAAATCGGACTGCATGAAATCAGGACAGGGACAGGAGAAAAAGACGGACTGTTGCTTGAAGACAGGACAGAGGCGATGAGGACGAGTTGGCCATCCAGTCTTGAGTGTAGGGATGGCTGTGTGATAATAATGGTGGCCAGTCTGTTGTTGGCTTGTACCTTAATTGTCGTATGGTCGTATGGCACGGTCCAATAAGGCGTGTACTTGAGGTGTGGACAGAGGCTGAATCTTTCTGTGAGAAGGACAGTCCGAGTTCTTGGATGAGCGTGATGACAAGTCGAGAGAAAATTCAGACAGAGATAGATGCGACATTGAAGAGGACGATCTGTGGGAGTTTTTCTTTTTCTTGGCCTTCTTAATTGAGGAATGTGATGAGAGTTGGCCACACGGAAGTGGTGATGCAGAAGAAGAAACTTGAATTGGAGGACTGACAACAATATTCTGATCGACGGGCGACAGACTGCGAGGCAATGGGGCGGCCATCTTGGTTGCAGAATCTGTCGTCCTTTCTTCAGAACGGGCCATGGCGTAGTCCGATTGAGCGTATGCTGGCTGTTCGCGATTTTGAAAAAACGGATTGAAAAATCAGGACAGAGACAGAGCGAAAGTCGGACTGTTGCTTGAAGACAGGAAGCGATGATGAGTAGAGAAGCGAAGGTAGACGTAGACAGGAATGGAAGAAATGCTGAATTGCTTGGCGGTGGGGCGGCCATCTTGGATGCGGCAACAGTCTTCGTTTTACTGGAGCGAGCCAAGGCATAGTTCGCTTAAGCATATGCTGACTGTCCAAAAAATGAAAAATAGGACTGAGAAAACTGGACTGTTGGTCGTTGCTAGATGAAAGAAATTGACGAGCAGGCCTATTGTTATTTTCGGATGTCTGGAAGAAAAACACTTTGTCTTGATCTTCTTGCGTTGGTGTTGTGGTGGAAGTTTTGTCAGAATAGGTTGTTAATTTTTTAACTGTTGGCATGAAACCTAGTGACGTGGTCTGCTTCAGTGTGCGATGGCTGTCCGAAAACAGGAAAAATGGACTTTACGAAAACCGGACAGGGATATAAAGTGTCCTTCGAAGGTTCATCGATCTTGTCATGGCGCAGTCCAGTTGAACGCATGCAGACTGTTCGAAAAACAAGACTGGGAGAAACGATGCAAGAAGCGAATAACTTGAAGGAGAGAAGAAGCGGGAGCGTGCGCCAGCGGCACAGGCTAGAGGAAAAAAGGATGGCAATCAGTTGTGGTTGCAGCCGGAGGAACTGCGTATGCGCACACGTGCAGTTGGGTTACAGAGCTGGCACACCGTTCAACTTCAGTCCTCTAGAGAAGAATGCTAAAATTCACAGGTAATTGATGTTTTCGAACGGCAATTAGAATGCTAGTTATTAAATTTCTTTTTCCCTTTAATCTTCAACCCAGAGCCGGTGCATATATTCTGGTAACCAAAGTGAACAAGTTCAACCAAATCAACAAGAAAAATAAACATTTATTCAGTAAATAACAAACCCGGGCAGGATACTCTTAAATTCAACTCTTTAGTTTCAGTTAGACCATTTCAATATAAATTCCCAAATTACTGACCAAGACTAATTTTCTAATTAACAAGTCCAAAAATGTTTAACCTATATTTAAATTCTTCTGTTGCCTCAGTCACTGAATAACCTCAAATATTTACAGCCTACCTATTTACACATTTAATACCTTCCCCGCACATAAATACAAAATAAATAAATAAGACAAGGAAAAATTACTCCACAGGTAAGTCAACATTGAAGTAGGTCTAGCCTACTTTCAAACTTTCTCTGGTTTAAAGCCTATTCCTCTGAACCCAAACCATTTTACCAAAAGTAGACTACAAACAAAAAAATAAAACGGAACCTAGGCGTATCTAACCTTTTCCCCGTTTACGAATTTAGACTATCTGAAAAGCCTGTACACTCTTCAATCATTTAATCTAGAATAAATAATTCTTTCGAGTTCATCAAATTCACATGCTTAATATGACTTAGGTAAGTTAATTTCTGCTTACATAAATACAGACAAGAGTAAATCCTAGTCTCTAAACCAACATCGCACAAAAACCAATACACTTAAAAAATAGCTAAATAAACACTTTCACAAAATCCTAAACGACAGTGTGGTGGCCCAATCCCAATTTTGTAGAAAGCTTCTCACGAGATTCATTTATCGTTTCCCAAAAAGGACTGCAGTACTGCGAATTTTCAAACTGCAACATGCTTTCCAGCAGCGACCATAATTCACAAATTCCTCTCACGGCTAACTGTAGTGCAATAGCATAGCCTTACTTACGCACGGTATGACGACACATTGGAGTTGGACAACGAAATGAACGGGCGTGGAAACGACGAGAATTGGAACCGAAGAGAATTGACGTCTCATTTACTCGCTGTTTTACATTTCGCAATAAAGTCATTCGGATATTCGCGAGCCGCCATCTTTGAAGGGTCAAGCGAGGTGACATCCAACTGATTTACGTACTAAAATAGGCTTCGAAGAAGTGGCGCAAGACCCTACATTTTACGGTTTATTAACTTTAAACTATTTTTAAAATTTTTATTTCAAACCTTAACTTGATCGTACAAATACTGGAAACGCGAAAAGGTACGTATTATTATTATTTGGAATTTTTTTCGTCAGGGTGTCTGACGCTCGCAGCTAGTAAGCACTGCTGAAAACTGCATTCGCATATTTCAATTTTGCATCGTTACATAATTCATCGTGTAATTAAGAATTATGAACTGGCTGAACAACGTTATTTAAGAAAACAAATTATTACGGTTGAGATATCGTCTAATGTTTATCCCAATGTTGCTTTTGAATAGCGCTACCTATTACCGATACCTTTCTGTTGTGTTCAGCGAGCGCTCGTGTCTCTCGGAAACTTACGCATGCGCACGAAAACGCATGGAAAACGACAGCCGGCAGGCAGTAATAGTTGACGCTATTCAAAGTCAATATGTATATTAACATTAGAAGATACCTCAACCGTAATAATATTTTTTCTTTAATAACGCCTTTTAGTCTGTTCATAATTCTTAATTACAAGGTGAATTCAATACAACGATACAAAATTTAAATTTTTGTATGTGGTTTTCAGTAGTGCTTACTAACTACGAGCGTCTGACAGCTTGACGAAAAAAATTCCAAAACAATGATAATACGTACCTTTTCGCGTTCCCATTATTCGTACGATCGAGTTAAGATTTGGAATAAAGATTAAAAAAATATTGTAAAGATAGTTTACCGTAAAAGGCAGGGTTTTGCGCCACTTCTTCGAAGCCTATTTTAGTACGCAAATCAGTTGGATGTCACCTCGCTTGACCCTTCAAAGATGGCGGCTCGCAAATATCCGAATGACTTTATTACGGCCGACAACCGCAAAATGCTTGCCGTAGTATTACGAAAGACAAGCTTGCTTCATGGCGTTTACTTCAACCCCGACTTCTGGACTTCACACATGGATGACGGACGAAAATTGACTGTCCCGGTCGACAAGGCCCCCACATCCAGATTAGGGGCCTGGGTCTAACTAAAACAGCGGGCCCCCCTCTCCTGACTGAAATCGTAAAAAGGTTACGTTATGTTATAATATTCGCCGGCCACAATTGTGCTTCGGGTTGGTTCATTCATTAATCCGGGCTGCTTCCTTTTGTTAGCTTCCCTGCCTAACAAGCCAACAAGCTTACACAGCAGTGCTCCTGCTCCGTGCTCGTTGCCGTTGGATTGTAGTTGTTGTTTGTTGGGAGTATCAATATCAATGTCAATGTCAATGTCAATATCAGTATCAGTATCAATGTTGGGGGTACAGACGGTCCACCTGACCCCCCCCCCCCCCCCCGTTGTGGGGGCCCTGCCGGTCGACAGGGCCAAGAGCCACCGGGCGAGATCTGAATTTAACTTACTGGCTTGTTTTTTACATTGTTGTTTCTGAACGAGAAAATAAATTTGCCACACAGTCAGAGGTAACGCAGAAATGAACGGACTAGTCAGGGAGCAGTTGTAGAAAAGCGTGCACGTTTTGCCAACTTTTATTTTTCATTTGAAAGTTGTCGGTTACACCCCTAGGAATAGTTTTCCACATGTTGCCACCTTGACAATACGCATTTAATGTATTAGGCATTAAAAATGGCGGCCAAAATGACGACCAATTTTGCGGCATTTGGCCGTTTATGCAGGAACCATTAGTGATACACAAAAACGGTTGAGATAAAAGTTGTTAGCAATAATGTAATCTACCATGTCATTTTCAGACATTTTTTTCATGTCGCTTATGGTTTTCGAGAAAAATGGATTTAGGCCATTTTCGGCCATTTTTTGGCCAATTTAATGGTAACATACGTCTCAATTTGTCAACTTGCAACTTTCAACTGCTGCTGCGTCGTTTCTAATTCAGGTGGATGGCTCCAATTAGATTCATTCGAAAGGCGGGAGTGTCTTTTTTTGTAGCAAGGGTCGTTGAAAGGGTTTACGACTGTTAGAAACCGAGCTATACCCGTTTTACTAGGGGCTGGTATCACAGTCACCATTGGATTTTTCACTTATTTTCAATTTTCAACTGCTGTTGTGGCGTGTCTAATTTGGGTAGATGACTCCAACTAGATTCACCCGAAAGGAGGGAATGTCGTCTTTACAACAAAGGTCATTGAAAAGGTCTACGACTGTTAGGAACCGAGCTACGTCCGTTTTACTAGGGGTTGGTATCACAGTTATCGTTGGATTTTTTTGCTCATTTTCAACTTTCAACTTCTATTGTGACGTTTCTAATTTAGATAAATGACTCCAACTAGATTCATCCGAAAGGAGGGAATGCCTTCTTTGCAAGAAGGGTCACTGAAAGGGTCTACGACTGTTAGGAACCGAGCTACTTCCGTTTTACTATGGGCTGGTATCACAGTCAACGTTGGATTTTTCGCTCATTTTCAACTTTCAACTGATGTTGTGGCGTGTCTAATTTGGGTAGATGACTCCAACTAGATTCATCCGAAAGGAGGGAATGTCTTCTTTACAACAAGGGTCATTGAAAAGGTCGACGACTGTTAGGAACCGAGCTACTTCCGTTTTACTAGGGGCCGGTATCACAGTCACCGTTGGATTTTTTGATTATTTTCAACTTTCAACTGCTATGGTGACGTTGCAATTGTAGTTGCAGTCATCTACCTAAATTAGACGACTCCAATAGAGTTATTCGGATATTCGCGAGCCGTCATCTTTGGTTTATTAACTTTAAAATATTTTTTAAATTTTTATTCCAAACTTTAACTCGATCGTACTAATAATAAAAACCCGAAAAGGTACGTATTATTATTACTTTGGAATTTTTTCCGTCAGGCTGTCAGATGCTCACAGCTAATAAGCACTGCTGAAAACTACATACGCAAATTTAAATTTTGCATCGTCATGTAATTTACCTTGTAATTAAGAATGATGGACTGGCTAAAAGGCGTTATTCAAGAAAAATATGTTATTACGGGTACAATATCTTCTAATGTAAATATACATAATGACTTTGAATAGCGCGAACTATTACTGCGTGCCGGATGTCGTTTGCGTGCCATAGCGCGTGCATGCGCAAGTTGCCAAGAGACACGCGCGCTCATTGAAGACAACAGAATGGACGCTGTAATAGGTAGCGCTATTCAAAAGCAACATTGGGGGTAAACATTAGAGGATATCTCAACCGTAATAATTTGTTTGCTTAAATAACGTCCTTCAGACAGTTTTTAATTCTTAATTACACGACGAGTTAAATAATAGTGCAAAATTTAAATGTGCGAATGCAGTTTTCAGCAGTGCTTATTAGCTGCGAGCGTCTGACAGCCTGACGGAAAAAATTCCAAAGTAATAATAATACGTACCTTTTCGGGTTTCTATTATTTGTACGGTCGAGTTAAAGTTTGGAATACAAATTTTAAAAATATTTTAAAGTTAATAAACCGTTTAATGCAGGGTCTTGAGCCACTTGTTCGAAGCGTATTTTAGTACGTAAATCAGTTGGATGTCACCTCGCTTGACCCTCCAAAGATGGCGGCTCGCGAATATCCGAATAACTCTATTAGTTCATTCGAAAGGCGGGACTGTCTTCTTTGCCAACAAAGCTAGGTGAAAGAGTCTATATCTGTTAGGAACCGAACTACGCCCGTTTTACTAGGAGCAGGTATCACAGTCACCGTTGGCCATTTACAACTTTAAACTAGTGTTGAGAGGTTTCTAATTTAGGTAGATGACTCCAATTAGGTTCATTCAAAAGGTAGGGATACCTAACCTTCTTTGCAACAAGAGTAGTTCAAACGGACTACCTAAATTAGAAACGTTTCAGCACCAGTTGAAAGTTGTAAATGAGGAAAATGTCCAACGGTTACTGTGATACCAGCTCCTAGTAAAACGGGCGTAGCTCGGTTGCTAACAGTCGTAGAACCTTTCAACGAGCCTTGTAGCAAAGAAAACATTCCCACCTTTCGAATGAACTGATTGGAGTCGTGTAATTTAGGTAGATGACTGCAACTACAATTTCAACGTCACCATAGCAGTTGAAAGTTGAAAATAAGCAAAAACTCCAACGGTGACTGTGATACCAGCACCTAGTAAAACGGGAGTAGCTCGGGTTCCTCAGTTGTAGACCCTTTCAACGACCCCTGTTTCAAAGAAGACATTCCCACCTTTCGAATGAATCTAATTGGAGTCGTCTACCTAAATTAGACATATCACAAAAGCAGTTGAACGTAGAAATGAGTGAATAATCCAACGGTGACTGTAATACCAGCCCCTAGTAAATCGGGCGTAGCTCGGTTTCTAACAGTCGTAAGCCCTTTCAACGACCCTTGTTGCAAAGAAGACACTCCCACCTTTAGAATGAATCTAATTGGAGCCATTCACCTGAATTAGAAACGACGCAACAGTTTTAAGTCGACAAATTGAGGCCAAAAAATGGTCGAAAAAGGCCTAAAATCCACTTTTCTAAAAACCATAAGAGATATAAAAAAAAAGTATGGGAATGACATTGTACATTACAATATTGCAAAAAACGTTTCTCTCAACCGTTTTTATGTATCACTAACGGTTCTTGCATAATTGGCCAAATGGCAAAATTGGGCGCCATTTTGGCCACCATCTTTAATGCCTAATACATTAAAGCGTATTGCCAAGGTGGCAACAGGTGGAAAACTATTCCTTGGGATGTAAACTACATACTCCCAAGTACAAAAAAGAAAAATTGGCAAATTGTGAACAGTAGCCCTAAATGTCCTACAACTGCTCCCTGACTAGACGCTTCACATACTTGTTGGTTAGTTGAAACCAGGGGGTCTCTTCCGAGATTTTTGAATATTGCATTCCCATTGCCTGTTGATTTTGCTGGTACCACTGACGTCACAATGCAGCTCGATAGCTTACGCACATGCGCACAAGCCATACCAGACCGGTGCCAGTGACGTCACACGAAATGTTGAAAACGACATAATGAGCTGGGGAAGGACCAACCTTCCTGTATACTATCGTTCCACTCGACCTTGGTTGAAACTCGAGGGGAAACACCACGTGACGCACATGGCAATCCCCGAACACACCACATAGACGCCAAAACTGTCGTACGAAAAATAACCTAACTAAATAAACGCAATTACTACAAAAGCATTTCAAAACGTAAGAAGGACATTGAAATACATTTTTAATGCGAAAGTAGACTCCAACGAAAAAACATTCAGGCAAGAACAAATTGCAGAATTTCAAAAAGGTAATCACTTCAGGAACGCAAAAAATCCCCACACTCACTCACACATGCAAAATCCCAACAGTGAGAGTGGCATCTTTAAATAGTTAGCATTTCTCAACGCTGCAATTCTGAGTTGCATGCGATCTGCATGCGTCATGGAGAGTTAGTAGAGGAAAAACCTGGTTTAGTTGTGCAGCAATTCAATAGGTATTACAGTAAAACCTGTTTGGCTACTCACGGCTGCATCATGACCCGAGATGGTGCAAGAAAGACGTCAAAATCGATCGATAAACACAACACCAACCGTATGATTGCAGCAATGTTGACCTTGTAGGTACATAGTAATGCCTCGTTTCGCACGAAATTTTCTTCTGTCTGTTTAGGGCTTTATTCTTTTTTCATGCAAACGAATTTGGGCACTTTGCTTAGAAAAGTTTTGTTTTTCAGTGAGATATGCCACCTGTTGATTTTTTTTCAAAATTCTATTGGTTCTGTCAATCATGATACATGCTGTACTGTTACACATTTTGTAGTGTATGTGGTCCCCCATCCTTGTTGGTGGACACCATTAATGTTGATAACACTACCACCAGTTTTCAGGTGGCGTTACAATCACCACTACTTGCAACTTGGGGAATCACATAATTAACTATACTAGTTGTTTGCACATCCGTTTGGGGTGCTATTATGCGTAATAAAATATTATGTATATGGGCGCAGCTACCTCTGTCAGGTGCTGCCTCTCACCCACTTGAACCTTGTTGTGTCTTGCTCCATGCACGTGTGGCATGGCAGTCTAAATTGAATGCACCAAGCCTGCATTACAATGGCGACTAGAAGTTACATTTTGAATTCAATAAGCCATTTACTCAAATCAAATTGCAAATTCACCTGCTATAGGGATAAGGAACTGGTAGGAAGAAAAAGGGCTTGATTAATTAGAACCAAAATTAATTTTCTTCAACCAGGCCTTCAGGGCCAAGGCTTAGAAGGGTTAATTTGTCACATGTGGCAGCTGTGGTTTAAGTTCCCCTCCCAACGGCAGTGTAGTTTTTTTTTAACATCTTTGGCCGGGGTGAAGAAAATAAACGAGTTGAGGACTGGTAATATCCGTCAATGTTACAGAAGGTATTTGGTTTGCCTTGCAGTGGTTGAGTAATTCCCACTTGAGGGGCAAAGAAAAGCCTTGCAAGTACCACTGCAGAACACCTACTGGCATTGTCATAGGGGAAGGGTGAGCACGAGGTAAGCTTGATTTTAAGAGTAAAGTGACAGAAGTCACAAAAATTAATTTAAACTCATGTAAACTAATTGTTACATTTTAAAAGGTAGGTGACAAGAGCCAGCCATTGAGCTTAAAAGGTAATAAAAAAACGTTAAAAAATTGAAAACTAACATTTTTTAAATGTAAAAGGTGATGTGGAAACACAGAGTATTCTAGGTATTGTAAAGTTAAAAACACAAGTAGAGCAAATTTTATGTCCGCCATCTTACTATGGTGCACGGCCTCTATCTAGGCATGCGCTGCCACTGCTGAGGTGGGTGGGGGAGGGAATAATATTTAAAAGGGTTAACATTTTTTAATTAGTGTTAGCATCATTAATTGAGAGTGACCCAGCCGGACTGAGCTATACTATGTTCCACATTATGATTGCAGGAAACTGACTGTATGATGCCACGTTTCCTTGCACTACGAGTGCAAAAACACGTGGATATCACATCACACTTGTAGACTCTACACAATTACTGTTAGAATCTACAAGTGTAATATTTTGCACTCGTAATGGAAGGAAACGTGGCATCATACTGTCATTTCCTGCAAACATAATGTGGAATGGTGTTCACGTGTACAGCTCAGTTTTGCTGTACATGTGAAAATGTTATCTTTGCAAAGAGTAAGCAAGTAGCAGTCACAACTTAAATGAAAAAAAAAACTAGTTTAAGGGAAAAAGCATTAACTTTGATGCGTAAATTAAATTAAGAACTTCGAGCAGCGAAGGTGATTTTGAGGTTAAATTTAAGGATTCAGCAAGAAAAACGGGTCAAGAGTGGGGGGGGGGGGGGGACATAGAAGCTACCTTAAATTTAGAACTGCTAGTTTGGAGAAACGTGATATAAGTGCCACAATGCCAGCAACTACGCTAGGACATAAGAAAATAGACGAGTTCGACTTTAATATTGAGACATGGACAATTTATTTTGAACGGGTAGAGCTTCACTTTGCCCTTATGACATTCCTGCTATCAAACAAGTAACAATTTTATTTACGAGTAGCGCGTAGAGCGTAGATTCTAAGACCTATGGCTTACTAAGAAATTCATGTGCTCCAGATGCACCTTCAACAAAAATGTTCATCGAAGTTAATAGATTGTTAACTGATAATTTGTGTCCCAAACCAAATTATTTCTTTGAAACAATTGCTTTCCAGAAGCAGAAGCAGGCTACAGGTGAATCGATAGCAAGTTATTTAACTGAGCTGAAACATTTAACATTACAGTGGTACTATGGGCAACAGATGGGGCCAAGCTGGAAACTATGTTGCGAAATAGGTTCGTGGTGGGGATCCGGAACACGGACATCCAAAAACATCTTCTAGCACAGGACCCAGGTTAAGTTAATTTTGATGTTTGCATGTATATTAACAGAAAAGAATGTATCTTGTTTTCAGGAGTGTTTCGCTCACCAAGTGAAACAAAGACGTCTTAATTGAACTTGTGATGACAATATGTGCTTCTGTTGTGGCTATCCAAATCACTTGAAATCAGTTTGTAGGTATAAAAAGCACACGTGCTCAGCCTGCTGGATAGTTGGGCATCTCAGCTAATGTCTGTAGGTATAAAAAGCTTGAAGGGACTGCACGGCGTTCACATCTCATAAATCAAACATGATATAGACTGCTAACAAAAAGAAAAATCATAAATAACAGCTGCCCCCCCCCCCCCCGGCATAACAATCACCGGAATAGCTGGTTCCCACATGCGCCAGCGAAATACTATATTGGGCAGCATGAAAAGATAATGGTCATCGACTGCCTCCCCGGTCCCCTGAAAGGTCCTTGCACCTTCTCCCCACGCATTCCCCCATAGTGTGGTCCGATTTCTCCCCCCCCCCCCC